>SEYY01018776.1:80000-85000 GCA_009176605.1 Armadillidium nasatum | reverse complement strand
ATCTCTTATTAAATTTTAATCACAAAGGAAATAATAATAGCATAAAATCGATTACATATTTTTCAGAATTTCTAAAAAAAATGAAATTAATAAAAGAAATATTACGTGAAGAAATAGTAGCTAAGTGAGAAATTAATTATTTTAAAAATTTATCTGCGAAGGAAGAAAATATATTTTAGATCTTTCTTCACATTACTATTCTCATAATTAAGTAAATGTATATATATATTATATATATATATATATATATATATATATATATATATATTTATATATATATATATATATATATATATATATATATATATATATATATATATATATATATAATATATTATATTATATATATTATATATATATATATATATATATATATATATATATATATATATATATATATATATATATATATATATATATATATATATATATATATATATATATATATATATATATATATATATATATATATATATATATATATATATATATATATATATAAATATCACTGGTCCAAATAAAGGTATTTGCACTTAAGCACAAATTTTTTGAGTATTTGTACTTGACCATGAGGTTTCAAAATCAAAAGTACTTGAATTTTTACTTTCAAGTATTTTGAAGTACAAGTTAAATTTTAAAAGTAAAAACCCTAAGGAAAAAAATATTTATCCCAAAAAACTAATAGAGTATCTTCTTAAGCAGATGCAGTATAAATAAATTAGTGCTATGATATTCGAAATTAAAAATAGATAAAATGCTTCTTCAGTTGAAAGAAAACAATAAAAACTTTTCACTGGCCAGAGAAATCAATCTTTGGGTTAGACAAAACTGGTGTTTTGAAGAGGAATTGATGTCTTCCTTATTTGAGACCGAAACAATTCCTATCCTAAAGCAGCTGCATAACCTACTAACTATCTAAATCACATTATCAGAGGATATACCAGGATCTTGTTTAGGAAACCTTTCACCAAATAGGAAGAAATTGTTTAGCTTTGTTGCTTTCTCATTTCAAACTAATCAGACACAAACTTAATGCAGGAACACATGAATATTGAAATACAGAAATATTTCAGTCAACTTTGCATTTCTGAAGAAAGAGATGTACTTCCATTTTGGAAGAATCCAGAAAGAATCTTTCCAACTCTGGCAAAACTGGCACAGAAATATTTGGTTATTCCTGCACCTTCTGCACCTGTGGAAAGATATTCAGCATCGCTAATATAGTCTTTTGCTCTGACAGTTGCCGGATCACTGACAAGACTTATGAAACTTCAATGTTTGTTGAAATGCAACAATAAATTAAATTACGCTTTTAATTTTTACACTTGGGAATAAAAAATTAAAAAATTCTTGCAGAATTAATAAAAGATTAATTAATTATTTTCCTATATATTTTATTTACTATTTATTTTTATTAAATTTCTGTGCATATATATAATTACTATTTAGTTTTATTAAATTTTTGGTATATAATGTAGAAAATTGGAGTGGATATATATATATATATATATATATATATATATATATATATATATATATATATATATATATATATATATATATATATATATATATATATATATATATATATATATATATATATATATATATATATATATATATATATATATATATATATATATATATATATATATTAGAATTATTATTATTTATTATTATTATTATTATTATTATTATTATTATTATTATTATTATTATTATTATTATTATTTATTATTATTATTATTATTATTATTATTATTATTATTATTATTATTATTATTATTATTATTATTATTATTATTATTATTATTATTATTATTATTATTATTATTATTATTATTATTATTACTATTATTATTATTATTATTATTATTATTATTATTATGATTATTATTATTATTATTATTATTATTATTATTACTATTATTATTTAATGAAATAGATTACCTTAAGATTAAGGCTAAAATGTATTGTGCATTAAAAAAATTATCGTATGCAAAATTTGTTTCTCAGATAAGAAATTGATTGAAATAATGAATGTTTCTCGTGCATAAATTTAAATTGGTTCAAAGGACGAAATCGTGGCCCCAAAAATCCATTTCAGTTTTTAATAATAAATGAAACTTGCCAATGATTTATGTAACTAAAAAATGAACACAGATTAAAAATTATTATTACTATTATTATTATCATTATTATCATTATTATTATTATTTTTATTATTATTATTTTTATTATTATTATTATTATTATTATTATTATTATTATTATTATTATTATTATTATTATTATTATTATTATTATTACTATTATTAATATTGTTGTATTAAAAAATGTAAAAATATATCCATTTTTACTATTTTAAAAATCGATTATTTATTTTGCAAAAAAAAATAAATATATATATATATATATATTATATATATATTATATATATATATATATATATATATATATATATATATATATATATATATATATATATATATATATATATATATATATATATTACAGTTTCTACAAAAATTATTAAAAATAATTTTGTGCTTAATAATTTAGAATGGTTAGTTAATAATTTAAACGTCACACATTCACACTGTCCGTGTTCAGTTTCAGTCAGAAATTATTTAAAGTTAAATTAGATTGAACTCGCTTTTAGTGATTGCTTTTGACAAGAGACTAGAGGAGATAGATAGATAGATAGATAGATAGATAGATAGATAGATAGATAGATAGATAGATAGATAGATAGATAGATAGATAGATAGATAGATAGATAGATAGATACATATAAACAGACTGACAGTTACAAAAGACAAAATGAAACTGAGATAGAGAGGATAGAGAGAAAGTTGTATTGACAGATATATATATTATATATATATATATATATATATATATATATATATATATATATATATATATATATATATATATATATATATATATATATATATATATATAGAGAGAGAGAGAGAGAGAGAGAGAGAGAGAGAGAGAGAGAGAGAGAGAGAGAGAGAGAGAGAGAGAGAGAGAGAGAGAGAGAGAGAGAGAGAGAGAGAGAGAGAGAGAGAGAGAGAGAGAGAGAGAGAGAGAGAGAGAGAGAGAGAGAGAGAGAGAGAGAGAGAGAGAGAAAGAAGAAAGTTGAACTTGATTCATGAATGTATTTATCTGAAATAGAATGTAGGACGAATTTAATGAAATCTCCTCATAAGAATAATTAAAGAAAGGAAAAGGCAAATTGCCTGAAATAGTTTTCCTCTTTCCAAACCTAAAACGATCGTTTCAATTGGAAAAGCGCTGTGTACCATTTACCAATTTTACTTTAAAAACAAGAATTACCTTTTCCGATTTAATATCCTTTCGTGTCTTCTGTAATGGGCCTGAAGAGCTCTTTGGTCATTAGGATTGAATGGAGTTCGAGAAGTTGGAAGAGATTCTTACTAAAAGACTTTAGATGTTATTCTTAGTTTTATATACTCGTACTTGGCGAAAATCATCGTTTACAATTTTTTGCTAAGCATTCTCATTGTTAGTATATATATATATATATATATATATATATATATATATATATATATATATATATATATATATATATATATATATATATATATATATATATATATATATATATATATATATATATATATATATATATATATATATATATATATATATATATATATATATATATAATATATATATATATATATATATATATATATATATATATATATATAATATATATATATATATATATATATATATATATATATATATATATATATATATATATATATATATATATATATATATATATATATATATATATATATATATATATAATATATATATATATATATATATATATATATATATATATATATATATATATATATATATATATATATATATATATATATAAGTATATATAATATATACTATTATATATATATATATATATATATATTATATATATATATATATATATATATATATATATATATATATATATATATATATATATATATATATATATATATATATATATATATATATATATATATATATATATATATATATATATATTATAATATATATATATAATATATATATATATATATATATATATATATATATATATATATATATATATATATATATATATATATATATATATATATATATATATATATATATATATATATATATATATATATATATAAACAGATTTGTAGTTACAGTTAAAATCTGGACACCAAATGATCAATCGGCAAAATTGAAAACGCAATAAATATAAGCACATATTTCAACATCAATTTCATTTTTTTTTTTGTCTGTTAATTAGAAAGGTAAATATCATCTTGAATAGCCAGAATCAAACTATCGTAGGAGAAAATGTTAAAGAATTATTTTTTTTTTCCAACGCAAGTTTGGAACAAGTTTACGTAACTGATTTGTGTCTTATACTTCTAATCAATTCAAAATTAGAGACTCTGTTTTTTAAAAAAAAACATATTACAAGTTAAATATTCACTTCGAAGAAATGGTTTAATATAAACTCTCAGGACAATGTAATAATCCCTCCCTTGCAATCCTACCTGAATAAAGTGTCACACTGTTAAAGGATCGGACTTTTAATGAATTTAGAATAACTCTGGCTGTCTTCAGTGAAAGTTTAATAAAATTTTTGTATATATATATATATATATATTATATATATATATATATATATATATATATATATATATATATATATATATATATATATATATATATATATATATATATATATATATATATATATATATATATATATATATATATATATATATATATTATATATATATATATATATATATATATATATATATATAATATATATATATATATATATATATATATATATATATATATATATATATATATATATATATATATATATATATATATATATATATATATATATTATATATATATATATATATATATAT
>SEYY01018776.1:45000-55000 GCA_009176605.1 Armadillidium nasatum | reverse complement strand
TAGTTTTTTTTTTTATATTTCCTTGTTTATTTTTTGCTTTTTTTATATACTTTATATTTTATATAAACATAGCTGCTGCTACCACACACATTCTGACACACGTAGATACGCGTGCATCTTATATATATATATATATATATATATATATATATATATATATATATATATATATATATATATATATATATATATATATATATATATATATATATATATATATATATATATATATATATATATTATATATATATATATATATATATATATATATATATATATATATATATATATATATATATATATATATATATATATATATATATATATATATATATATATATATATATATATATATATATATATATATATATATATATATATATATATATATATATATATATATATATATATATATATATATATATATATATATATATATATATATATATATATATATATATATATATATATATATATATATATATATATATATATATTTTTTTTTTTTTTTTTGAAATGAAAATAATAGATTTTTATAGTAGTATTTTACAATGAAGTATCATTCAACTTGTTCTAACGCTTTTTTTTTATCATTTAAATGCAAAAACGGCCCTTACACATCTGAGTATAAGGTCAATAATATTATAAAAAGAGGGACAAATGAAACCCGTTACAAAACAAAGGGTTATTAAGGGTTATATTATTAAATACAAGTTCTTAAAAATATATAATTTCGAGAAGTAACTTGGATACCTTTCTTAAGAAACCTTTTTGATCAATAAACACTAAAAGAATCTTACTGATCTGAAACAATGAAACAATTCACAATCAAACTAGATCTTAAAAGGCAATTTTAAATTACTGTAAACATCGGCGAGAAAGTGAATGCCTAATCTTATTTTCTTCTCGGTAGTTCATCTTCTTAAAGTTTGGAGGAGATATTCAATTTAAAATATTTTTCAATTTTTTTTTATTTAAAAAGTAGAGTGAAAAGAGATTGCAATTTCAATAGCAAATAAAATGTTTATTTCGTCTAAAGGAAATGTTGAAGAAGAAGAAAAAAAATAAATATATATATATATATATATATATATATATATATATATATATATATATATATATATATATATATATATATATATATATATATATATATATATATATATATATATATATATATATATATATATATATATATATATATATATATATATATATATATATATATATATATATATATATATAGCAAGATGCTTTAGTTATTCAATAAATATTTTAAAATTATAAGATATTATTAAATTATTATTATTTATTATTATTATTATTATTATTATTATTATTATTATTATTATTATTATTATTATTATTATTATTATTATTATATTATTATTATATTATTATTATTATTATTATTATTATTATTATTATTATTATTATTATTATTATTATTATTATTATTATTATTATTATTTTTATTATTATTATTATTATTATTATTATTATTATTATATTATTATTTTTATTATTATTATTATTATTATTATTATTATTATTAGTAGTAGTAGTAGTAGTAGTAGTAGTAGTATTTAGTAAAACAGTAATTGTGGTATTTCTGCTTATACTACATTTAATATTTTAGGAATTTAAGTATTACTAATAGTAATGTTACAATATACATTGCATAAAAATTTTTGCATTAAACAAAGTTTTTGTTTCGCTATTAATATTTATGAGTATTATTTTCAAAATATTTTTGAAACTAAAATAGGAAAGTTTTTTTTTTTTTGCCGCAATGTAAAAACTTTTTAAAAATTGATTAGTAAAAAATTTTCAAAGCCTTTTCATTTGTAAATAATTTATTTCTTTATTTTGTGAATCTTATTTGAATAAATTATTAATCAATATTAATTTATAATAATAATAAAGAAATAAGTTAATTTTTATTGTCCAATGATATCAACTTTTTACTGATTAGTTTCTTTTGATTTATTATTATTCTGATTATTAGTATTATTAGAAATAGTAGTAGTAGTAGTAATAGTATTAGTAACAGTGGTAAAAAATTATTATTATTGTTATTAATTATTATAATTATTTATAATAGTAATAATAGTAATAAATTATTATTATTAGTATCATTAGTATTAGTAGTATCAGTTTTAATTTATTGTTTTTATTAAAATATTATTATTATTATTATTATTATTATTATTATTATTATTATTATTATTATTATTATTATTATTATTATTATTATTATTATTATTGTTATTATTAATCAAACAAAGTTAAAATTATTACCAAAAAAATCATTGACGAGTTAGAACATCTAAAATAACATCGCTGAAAAGAGTCATTTATTACTCTCAGTGTCATAAAAACGTCAGAACAATCAATGCAACACATCTGTGACATTTTTATTAATCATTTTTAATTAATTAACATTTTTTTTTCTTTTTTATTTATGATTGTTTCAAGATCTTTTCACCGATTTGTTGGGAATATTGGGTTATGAAATTGTTTTTGCCTTTATTAATTAAAACACTGTAACAGTAATATTGAATTTATGAATACAGAGAATTAAAATGACAATTCATTAAAAAAAAAAAAAATGCATAAAGTTATTTTAAACTTTCATGTTTTTTAGATACCTTATATGTGAGATTAACCTTTTATTACTTTGGATTAAGAATGTTGGATAACATTAATTGGTGCGGAAATATTTTGATATATATATATATATATATATATATATATATATATATATATATATATATATATATATATATATATATATATATATATATATATATATATATATATATATATATATATATATATATTTGAAGGTATACAAGTGAAAGGAAGTTTAAAAAAAGATAAAAGTTTGTTCCAGACTTTTTCAGTAGAGTACATGCAAGATTGAGCATAGAAATTAAGTCTGGGGTCAGAGAATTGGTTGAAGAAAGGGTAAAGTTGTGTAAAAAGGGGTGTGGCACATGCCCTTCTTAGAATACAATTTTAGTCTTCCGAAGTGTCGGAGAGTCCTTTGAAATATCAATAGAGAAAACACAGAGAGAATGTAACATTTTGTTAAAAGTAAGAAGGCTGAAGAAAGTTAGAGAGTTCAAAACAGTTGAAAGGAAGAAAAGTCTTAGACTTCACCTTCTGAAGGAGAGCTGTGAAAGGTAAGACCCACATAGCTATTTTTAAGTATTCAGAGAAACACACACTTTGTTTTTGAAGGAAGCAACTGAGAGTAGCATGAAAGAGTTTTAATAACCTCTCAGAACACTCAACATCTCACAAGCTTGTCTAGAAATAGAAGCAATGTGATCCTTCCAAAATAGATCATGAGAAAAAGAAACATTGAGAATATCATTGACAAATGAAACTTTGAGTTTTGTGTTTTCAAAACAGACGTTATAGTTGTTCGAAAGATTATGTAGAGTAAAAAATGTAGGAGCTGAGGTATTGAGGCATTGAAAACAGCCATGTTTTCCTTGCCTCAGTTAGAAATCGGGAAACATCAAAGACCAGTTGCTCCAAGGCCAACCTACCAGCCTCAGTCAATTAGTCTTGGATTGGACGTCTTTTAAAATAAAGGAAGGAATAAAAGAATGAGTTATCCGCTTGGAAGTGAATAGGTGATAAAGTTATAGAGAGGTCATTAATGGAAAGTAGAAATAAAATTTGGGATAAGAAAGATTCCTAAGAAATATCACTTAATATATTAAAAAAAAGATTCACGGTGTCCTTCTGCAACAGTTGACAGAGGACGACTAGAAGGGAATTCAGAGTGGAGGCCTACAGAGAGAAGTTTAGATGCCGAAAATGCATATTTAGAAATAACAGAGTTATGTCACATTGTTTTGAGGCTTTTCGATATGTTCAATACCACAACAAAAGAATTCCCTGTAATAAAGAAAGGCAGAGGCAAGGAGTCAGGGAGAAGATAAAGAAGATCACCAGTAAAGAGTTTCTAGCAAAAGCTATATTAATGATCAGGGATAAGATTAGAAGAACTAAAATGTTTTAGAATCTTTCAGTTAAGGGTAAATTCGCAAACATTAGAAAGAACTAAGGTTAAGGAAATAGTGCCATAGTAGAAAGTTAGAATGAACCTCCTTTTTATGAACAAGATGAATGAGAGATCGTTTCCTGCTGGAAGCGATGGTCTTAGTAGGAAAGCAGAGATGAAATAATTTATCAAGGCAAGATACACATTGAAAAGCATAAGCTTTGAGAACCACAGAACCATACGCGTTCTTTTGGGCTAAAGGTCAGATAGAAAACAGAAATAACTTCTTTCTTAGAAATTTCATGTTAGTCAAAAATGAATTAGTGGGGCTGGAGGAGAAAGAAAATCAAATCGGTTACACGTTCTCGTCATTCAGAGGGACCTATCATCCCAAACGAAGCTGAGTGATGGGAGGAACACAGAGGTTGAAAGAATTTAACGATATAAGGAGAAGGATTAGAAGTTAGTAAGAAGTGGAGAATATTTATGAATACGAGTAAGAAACCGCACCATGTACTCAAGGTTATTTTGGAAAAAGAAATAGAAGACAAGCTCGCCAGCTGTATCTTGAGAACTATAAGAAAACCATTGGCAATTTTAAACATTGAAATCGCAAAAAATGATGATTTTATAATATACATGATGATTTTATTATATACATTTCTGCGAAATGCTGAATTTCGATATCCTATTCTTCATGACAGATCACCTTACTGGTTGTTCTTTGCATAAACGTTAAACATTATTGTTCTGAAACCGATAATTTATTTTGAATGTAGTAAAATCTGCTACATAATCAGGATAAAATTAGAAATCCACTTTTCTGCCACCTCTTCTTGTGAGCATGTATTAATACTCTTTCTGCATTCATTGTTGAAAAACTTGCACTGTACTTTGCTAGTGCTTTTGACATTCGAAACTTCAATTCATTCATGCCCTAATTTTCTTCGAGATCCAAAAGTATTGTTGTAACAAGCAATATCTCTTAGTTTATCAAATTTAAATTATAACACAGCAAAAATTATATTAAAAAATAAAGCTGTAAATAAAATAAAACAAACTTTTTCACATGTTTTTAGGGTCTCTAGTAAAAAAAAAAAAAAAAAAAAAAAAAAAAAAAAAAAAAAAAAAAAAAAAAACCGAGCCCCGCGGTGCTTATTAAAAACAATTTTTTTTGGCCTACCCTAGTGACATTTGAAAAAAAAGACGAAGAAAGGAGTGTGAAGTCGAGGGTACGCTTGAGATACCCTTTGAGGAGATGAAAAGCGAAAAAGAGGTACTAGAAGTCAGCAGAATGCAGAACAAAACACCTGATAAACACCGCATTCTCTGGGGAATGTCCCAGGAGGGGCTGTGGAGAGAGAGTATTTTCATTCCTTCGAGCGATAATTTGTCCTTTCCTTGCTATATATATATATATATATATATATATATATATATATATATATATATATATATATATATATATATATATATATATATATATATATATATATATATATATATATATATATATATATATATATATATATATATATATATATATATATATATATATATATATATATATATATATATATATATATATATATATATATATATATATATATATATATATATATATATATATATATATATATATATATATATATATATATATAACAAAAAACAAATAAAAGGAAAATGAATTTTATTACTTTAAAAAACAACATTCCGCTTATTGGACATATATCCAATTTTTAAGACACTTCTTTCCTAACGAATAAAACAAAAAAACTCTTTAAAAAAAGGCTACGTTGTTTGCACGTGTTTTTTTCGCTCATTTTAAAAGGAAAACTTGCTTAACGTGTTTCCCGCATTGCGACAATCGACTAAATTCTACGTTATTAGCTACCGCCAATTCGTATTCGACAGAGAGAAACAACTCAATTTGCTGACTGATTCAGGAGCTTCGTGTCTTGACTCGTGTGTACTTTATTTTATTAATTATTTGCATTAATATCACAGTAGCTATAGGGAATGGAATTTCTACTTTATTATTATTATTATTTATTATTATTATTATTATTATTATTATTATTATTATTATTATTATTATTATTATTATTATTATTATTATTTTATTATTGTTATTATTATTATTATTATTATTATTATTATTATTATTATTATTATTATTATTATTATTATTATTTATTATTATTTATTATTTTTATTATTTTTTATTATTATTGTTAGTATTAACATTATTATTATTATTATTTTAATATTATTTATTATTATTAATTATTATTTATAAATTATTATTTATATTATTATTATTATTATTATTTATTTATTATTATTATTATTAATATTATTATCGTTTTATAATTATTAGTAGTAGCACTAGCAGCTTTATTTATCATTATTATTATTATTATTATTATTATTATTATTATTATTATTATTATTATTATTATTATTATTGTGTATTAAGAAAATTCATTCGGTGAGTTGCAACAAATGATATATTTTGCACACATTCACCGCACTATATATATATATATATATATATATATATATATATATATATATATATATATATATATATATATATATATATATATATATATATATATATATATATATATATATATATATATATATATATATATATATATATATATATATATATATATATATATATATATATATATATATATATATATATATATATATATATATATATATATATATATATATATATATATATATATATATATATATATATATATATATATATATATATATATATATATATATATATATATATATATATATATATATATATATATATATATATATATATATATATATATATATATATATATTATATATATATATATATATATATATATATATATATATATATATATATATATATATATATATATATATAATAATAATAATAAAACTAAAGCATGAAAATTAAAACACGTTAAATGGTAACTAAGCAAAAACGATTATTAAAAATAATAATAATAATAATAATAATATAATATAATAATAATAATAATAATAATAATAATAATAATAATAATAATAATAATAATAATAATAATAATAATAATAATAATAATAATAATAATAATAATAATAATAATAATAATAATAATAATAATAATAATGCTCCCTCTATTAAAAAAAATATTTTGAAATTTAAACATTTAAATCACTCTCAATTAAAAGAAATAAATAAAGTTTATCCTGTATCCTTAACAATATCTTCCTAAGAAATCGTCTGATTGATCGGACAGAACGAGGAATTTAATCTGCCAAATAACACCAATCTATAATCTGCTTTCAACAGATTTACTAAAGCACTTCAAGAGTCAGGTTACATCTGTTATACAATACAATAATCTGCCGGGATGTATGGAAAAATAAATGACAAATAAATTCGTATATGTGGGCAAAATTAAAACGCTTTAAATAAACCATTAATGAATTATTATTATTATAATATTATTATTATTATTATTATTATTATTATTATTATTATTATTATTATTATTATTATTATTATTATTATTATTATTATTATTATTATTATTGTTATTATTATTATTATTATTATTATTATTATCGTTGCCTATTATCTTTATTATTTCTGCTATTCTAATGGTAATAAGTTTTAAAATGTTTTTATTATTTTTTATATTATTATTGTCGTGGGTAGCATTGTGATTTATATTAATTATAATTGGTGCATTTCTTTGAATTGATATGTATTAATCAGTAATTAACGTATCATTTCTATGTTATTTTATTTACATTCAAATCTTGAACGAAAATTACGCATATCAATATTATTATTTTTATTATTATTATTATTATTATAATTATTATTATTATTATTATTATTATTATTATTATTATTATATTATTATTATTATTATTATTATTATTATTATTATCTTGCCTTGAGCGATTATAATGTGTCTCTTTGTCTTATTTAGTTTTATTTTAGTAGTGAAGCATTTATTAGCTTTAAAACATCAAAATTTATTAGTACCCATATAACAAAGGAGCATATTATCATTATTATTTCTATTATTATTATTATTATTATTATTATTATCTTTATTATTATTTGTACTACTAATATTGGAAAGAGTAGTTAGATTGTTGCTGTTCTAAATATCATTTTAGTTTTTTTTATAATTTTTATGATATTTATTGTTGTCATTATAATTATTATTATTTTTATTATTATTATTATTATTATTATTATTATTATTATTATTATTATTATTATTATTATTATTATCAAAATTAATGATCATGTTACTATTATTATTCTTATTATTACTGCTATTTTTAATACTATGAATATTAGTTTATAGTTATTACCATTACAATTGCTATTACTATTTATATTAACATCTATTGTTAAATATTATACAATTTTACTCTTGCTACAATCACTTTAATTATTTCTATCATTATTAAAATAATTAGTTCTAGTTAATCAAGAATATTACCTTTGTTAATATTACTATTTATATTCCTATTGTTAAATTATTTTTTTCATATCAATTATTGTTATAATGACAGTTAAAATTATTATTATTATTATTATTATTATTATTATTTATTATTATTATTATTATTATTATTATTATTATTATTATTACTTTCATTATTATTATTATTTTATTATTATTTATTATTATTATTATTATTATTATTATTATTATTATTATTATTATTATTATTATTATTATTATTATTATTATTATTTTTATTATTGTTATTATTATCATTAAATTAATATTATTATTAATATCATTATTAATATCTTTATTATTATTAATAATATTCATCTTTATCATTATTTTAATATCAAATTATTGTCATTATAATGATTAGTATCATGATAATATTATTATCATAACAATATCAATTAATAATGATACTTCTTTAATGATATTAATAAATAAAAGTAGCAATATGTATACAAGAAATAAATCATGAACCTGGAAAAAAATATTTTTAAATATAAAATAAAATACACCTTAAATAAAATTTCATAGAATTTAATTCCTTGGCTGAGGACTCAATTACTTAATAATTAAGTTTTTACTTAATGTCATTGCTAAAAATCTCAACTTATTGTTATTATCATTATTATTATTATTATTATTATTATTATTATTATTATTTATTATTATTATTATTATTATTATTATTATTATTATTATTATTATTTATTATTATTATTATTATTATTATTATTATTATTATTATTATTATTATTATTATTATTATTATTATTATTATTATTATTATTATTATTATTAATATTATTAATATTATTTATTATTATTATTATTAATTTTATTTATTATTATTATATTATTATTATTATTATTATTATTATTATTATTATTATTATTATTATTATTATTTAGATTATTATCATGATTTTTATTTTTATTATTAGTATTATTATGAATGTCCTTTCAGTCTTTTTTTTGGCATGTTTATATTAATTTGAATAATAATAGTAATGATAATGATAATATAATTATGATAATAATTTTATTATTATTATTATTATTCCTTTATTATTATTATCATTAATGTCATTATTACTATTTTTATTATTATTATTTATTATTATTATTATTATTATTATTATTATTATTATTATTATTATTATTATTATTATTATTATTATCATTATTACTATGACTATTAATTCTCCGCCATAAATAATGGTTCCATAAATATTTTTATAACTACTATTTGCAATATTAGTGGGTAGAAAATCTTTTTAAAAATGATTTCATGAATGAAATTCCATGAAAATGTATAAAAAGGAAAGTTTTGACCAAAGTATTAAATCTATTAAATGCACTTTCCTCGAAGGTCTTTGCTATAACAACTGTCAGTTCTATTTAAACAGTGGCAGTGGGTGGATGTGCTTCTCTC
>SEYY01018776.1:30000-35000 GCA_009176605.1 Armadillidium nasatum | reverse complement strand
CGTTTCTTCAAAGTAATACTTAAAAACTCTAGATAAAACTCTAGATAAAAAAAGATCTAAACTTTTGATTAATATATGGTAATTTTCTCCCTAAATAAAAAATAAAACTTGATAGTTTACATGAAAAACAAAAATTCTTTTCATCCTTTGATCCAATTCTTCTGTGGTGCTGTTTTCTTTTGTTCATGAGTTTCAGTGTCGATGTTATCTTGTTTTCTTTTGTTCGCTTGTTTGTTTGTTGCTGTGAAGTTTTTTTTGTTTGCTTGTTTGTTTGTTGCTGTGAAGTTTTCTTTTTACTGCTCTCTTGTCTGTCAGTTTACTGTTTGATGCATCATCCCACGTGAATAGTTTCTGCTAATTTATCATTTCCTTTCTAAGTATCAATATATATATATATATATATATATATATATATATATATATATATATATATATATATATATATATATATATATATATATATATATATATATATATATATATATATATATATATATATATATATATATATATATATATATATATATATATATATATATATATATATATATATATATATATATATATATATATATATATATATATATATATATATATATATATATATATATATATATATATATATATATATATATATATATATATATATATATATATATATATATATATATATATATATATATATATATATATATATATATATATATATATATATATATATATATATATATATATATATATATATATATATATATATATATATATATATAGTATTAGACTTGGAATTGAATTTTAGTGCTGAGAGATAAGTGCAAATAGGAAAATTAAATCATTTTATTTATGGAGTAAGAGTTTATGTATTTAATTTATAAAATGTAACATTATAAAAATAAATAAAATATTTTTAACAATATTTTGATGTTCTTGGGATTTCAGTCACCATTTTATTCCTAGAGTATAAAAATATATATAAGTATCTCTGTTTTCGAAGTAAAACGGATTAAATTTCTAATTTAAAATACATGACTAATGATAGCTTCACTGATTGGTGGATCTCAATACCAATCATAACGCATTTAACGGACTTTATCTGATAAATTTTTGAGCAATCAAATAAACAATATCTGAATTACAAAAAAGAATTCCCCAGAGTCATCGTTCGAGTTTGTAAATGTGTAGTTTAACCACAGTTTAAATAATATATATTTATATTTATACTATATTATATATTTATACTAGGGATGGAGCGATACCAAAATTTTTACCGATACCGATACCGATACCGATACCTAAAAATTACCAGATACCGATACCGATACCAGATACCTAAAAATATGCCGTTTACCGATACCGATACCGATACCGATACTTTACTCTTATCCAAAAATTTTGCCGATACCGATACCAATACCGATACCGGTATCGGAAAATATGCCGATACTTGCCGATACCGATACCGATACTGATACTTCATTCCATCCCTAATTTATACTATGGTTTAATGCAAGTGAGAGTCATGGCGTGTAAAAGTAATACATTCTAAAATAGAAGGCCTTGGTCATAGCAAGGCCTTCTAAAAGAGAAAGCCTTGGTTATAGTTCGTCTGCAGAGTACGAGTAATTTATCCTAATGTGACGTCATTGTTCAGAATTACCCTGACGCCACTATTCATCAAAGTGTTTTAAAAGAGCTTTAACACGTAATTTGTCATTGGATGTATCAGCAAGAATACTCAATTTTTATCTAACAAAATCTATGAATGCTTTAAATTAGATATTATTATTATTTTTCATTAGTGAAGGTGTAATATAACTTTAGATAATCTTTATAAATCAAAAAGTTAAAAATTTATTCATTTTTATTATTTTTATTAAGCTAGATTAAGTGAAAAGAGCGTCTCCGAAATTTCCAAATAAAAATAAAAAATTATATATTCAAATTCACGAAGGTATAATTTCTATTACTTTTACTAATAGAATTTATACCTCTGGGGTTTTCAATACTGCTTCTAAATTTATTGTGTCCTTTAGTTCATTTGTATATATAAGAATTTATGTGTCGAATGATTACTTTGCATTTGCTTATATATATAAAAAAATTGTCCAATTTTACTGGTTCGATATAATCTCATTTGATCAAATCTTAATTTTAAAATATTCATGTTACTTCTTACACAAACTTTCGATTAAATTCGAGGTTTCATGAAACGACGTCACAAAGGCTTATGGACTCGTTTCCTAATAATGAGACCCTGGAAATATTGATTTGCATGTGTATTAAAAGAAGTATTATCTTAAAAGATGGTTTCCTAAGTGAAAGATTCAAGATCGATAAGAAAAGAGCAGTTTGTTAAACATTGAATGAATTTAAGCGTTGAAAAATAATTGGATATCCTTTGAAAACTACTGAATAAGGAAAATTTGTCAATATTATTATTATTATTATTATTATTATTATTATTATTATTATTATTATTATTATTATTATTATTATTATTATTATTATTATTTTTATTCTTATTGTAATTATTAATATTATTATTATTATTATTATTATTATTATTATTATTATTATTATTATTATTATTATTATTATTATTATTATTATTATTATTATTATTTTGGCTATTGAAACATGATTTTTATTATTATTATTATTAGTAGTAGTTTCATGAAATTCATATAGTAAGAGTATTAGTGATACTAATGAACCTTGTAGTAGATATAATAATGCATACAGGAAAACCTCTATTATAATTACTTAAATTACTTAAATTACTATTTTTTGGTTATTATTTTAAACTAATGTCTTTACAAACTCACTATATAATTAATACATAAGTGCTCTTAATTGCATTATAATTGTATTACCTACCGAGACATGGAAAACTCAACCCGTTTTACCTCCAATTTTGATGGGTTAAATAAAAAAAAATATTCATTCATAAATTTCTATTTTTAGCTTTATAAAAATAGCTTTAAGGTATATATAGGTTGGACATAAATATGTAATAGGTATCTACTTGGAAGAATGCCAGTTAGCATTTAATAATATTAGTTATTAAATTAAAGAAATATTATTGTTATAATTGTTGTTGCTATTTTATTATTATTATTATTATTATTATTATTATTATTATTATTATTATTATTATTATTATTATTATTATTATTATTATTATTATTGTTGTTTACTATTTTAATATGATAATAATAATTATTAATTATTATTATTAGTATTAATATTATCATAATTATTATTAACATTTTTATTTTTAGTGGTATTATTATTACCATTTTAATTTTTGTTATTTTCATTAGTTTGACTATTTGTATTATTATTATAGTTCTTAATACTGGCTTAATTATTATTATTATTTTGATAATTATAATTACAATTATTATTTTCATTACTATTACAATAAGTATTATAGTTATTATTATTATTATTATTATTATTATTATTATTATTAGTAGTAGTAGTAGTAGTATCATTATTATTATTATTATTATTATTATTATTTTTAAAATATAATTCAATAAAAAAATAGCAATGATAAAAAAAAATAATAATAAAATAATAATAATAAAATAATAAAAATGAAAATGAAAATTAAAATTATCATTATTCGTATTTTTATTTTTATCACTTATTATTACTTGTATTATTATTGTTATTATTATTATTATTATTATTATCATTATTATTTTAATTATTATTACTCTAATATTATTATAATTATTATTATTATTATTATTATTATTATTATTATTATTATTATTGCTATTACTTAATTTATTTATTATTATTATTATTATTATTATTATTATTATTATTATTATTATTTTTATTACAATCATATTTACATTTTACATTTACTCTTTTCTAAGGTAATCTAATATTTTATTGAAACAGTTGATATTTAATAGAGAAGGTTGTGAAATAATTACAAATAAAAATATTCAGGTGTTAAATTTCTTCACAGAGATATTATCTACTACTTTAAATTGTTAGAATAAACAATATAAAATTTTCATTTTATATATTTTTTAATATTTTGTGTGTTAAAAGAAATGCTTTTTTATTACGTTGTAATTTATAAATTTTTAAATTTTCAACATATTTTTATTTATTTTTTATTTTTATTTTTTTCCATTAAATAAAAATTTGTAAAAAAATTTGTTCATCCAAAAGTAATATAAAAAAGCTTATAAATATAAATAAAACTTTTTCAGTTTCTCAATTTTGTTATTTTCTTTTTAATGACATTCTATTAATAGAAGCAAAATGAACTCAAGTATATTATTGATGTTTCTAATAATATATAATTAATATATATTTAAAAATAATCATATTTAATAAATACATTCATCTTCCTATATGTACTTTACTAAGAATTTATTTTTAAATGCTTCGCATCAATCATTTATAAAATATATCTCCATTCAGTCACATTTAAATATAAATTAATGTTATTATTAATTGATATTGAATTACATTTATATTATTTTTTTTTTTTCAAAATTAACATTGGAAATGCAACATTTTTTTAATTTTTTAATTAATGTATATAAATAAAATATATAATATATATATATATATATATATATATATATATATATATATATATATATATATATATATATATATATATATATATATATATATATATATATATATATATATATATATATATATATATATATATATATATATATATATATATATATATATATATATATATATATATATATATATATATATATATATATATATATATATATATATATATATATATATATATATATATATATATATATATACGATGGTTTTTAGGTATGTTTTTCTGTTTAGGTACGATACGAAAATAAAGAGTGGGTCTGAAGATATTAGTGAAAACTCGTTAATACTTTTTTTTCACTTGGAACTTTGGGAATAAAATTAAAATGAAAAAGCATTTTAATATATTCCATCATTATTATTATTATTATTATTATTAT
>SEYY01018776.1:17500-20000 GCA_009176605.1 Armadillidium nasatum | reverse complement strand
AATACATGTTTTTAAATTTTCCTCTTTTCATCAATTTTGAGTTTGAATTTACCTTAAAAGAAGTAAAAAGAAACAAGATCATATATATATATATAGATATATATATATATATATATATATATATATATATATATATATATATATATATATATATATATATATATATATATATATATATATATATATATATATATATATATATATATATATATATATATATATATATATATATATATATATATATATATATATATATATATATATATATAATATATATATATATATATATATATATATATATATATATATATATATATATATATATATATATATATATATATATATATATATATATATATATATATATATATATATATATATATATATGTTTATAAATTCTTTGTTTTATAGTTCTTGCTTCTGCTTCTTTTCGTACTTACTTGTTTTTTGTTTTGCTTTTCGAGAGCGGACCTCATCGACGAGGGCATATGCCGTCCCTCCTGGCAGGCCAAATACTGCCCTTCAGGTTATTACGAGTTTAGAGAGAGTGAAACACGTCTACAAGCAATGAGAGGTCATGATGCTCTTCAACCGTTCTTTCTTCCTACTTGTTTTTATGATTAGGCAAGGTGTTTACTAAAGGAAATTTGGATATCAATACTATGACCTTAAATTTTATTAATTCTCTTGTTCTTTAGTTTCATAAGTTGGTGATTTTCCCGTCTTTTAAAATTTGCAGTAATGTAGTTTTTCTATTCAACTTAAAATTTAAATTCTAATATCAAACTAGTTTATCAGTTCTCAAGATAAGTAACTCTTTAGTTCATGTAATTAGTTACAGCACTATATAATTTTTTACTTTTCAAGTTGAGCAGTTCTTTTAGCTTGCAAAAAATAAATTCCAACTTCATACTAGTTAATTTTTCAGTTCTCAGTACATGCTCAGATACCATCCTAATTCTTCACTCCACAAGTTGAGTTGTTTTTTAGTTCATAAAATGAGTTTCAACGCCATAATATTATAGTTTTAAATTTTTGCAATTTTTATTTAAAGAAAAAATATTTCAACACCACCTCAAGATCTTTAGTTCTCAAAATGAGCAATTTTTGAATTAGTGCATTAAGTTCCAGTAACATTCTAACTCCTTATTTCTGTATATTTTTTCATAATCTCATCAATTTCAAAAAGGCGGGGGAGGGGGGGTAATCTTACCTTTTATTTTATTAAAATTCATTCCAATGAACACCTATTTTTAAACAAATGCTTATCCATTTCAACAATTTCTCATTCTGCTTATGAGTAACGATCGAATACATACACAGTATTAATGGAATAAGATTTTGTCATTAAAATTCCATTACATTTCCAACGATTTTTTTTCTATTAAACATTTATTAAAAGTCCATTTAATAAATAATGAATCCCTTTCCGCCATTTATAGACATTTAATTGTATTGGGGGATGAGAAGAAATAAAGTATACCGAAACGTCCGAAATGCATAAATTTTTCATTAATTTATCTTAACAATTATTATTATTTGTCAAGCGAGAAACCCATTAGGAAGGCTTTTATAATACACACTTTTAAATTTAAAATTTTTAAATTTTATATTGCGTTTCTCAGAAATTTGTATGTTAAGTATTTATAGATTTCTTCATGTTTATATATATATATATATATATATATATATCTCCGCAACTCTCCTCTCCTCCTCCACATTGAAACTTCTTCCCTTTAATTAAAGTCTCCCTCACCCCATCCGTCCTCCTCCATCTCGGCCTTAACCTCCCCCTTCCTCTTTCCACATCTGATTTCATCACTCAACCCATCATCTTATTCTTTCTTCATTATACACACATACCAAAATTTCATTAATATACCCTCCAAAACTTTTAATCTTTTCCTCGTCCGAGCATTCATCATCCATGTTTAACACACACACACACACACACACACACACACACACACACATATATATATATATATATATATATATATATATATATATATATATATATATATATATATATATATATATATATATATATATATATATATATATTGCAACTATATATGTTCTTGTGAATATGTAAATAATATATGTATGCTTTGCAAATGAATTTATGTTTATAAATTCCAAATCTTGAAGTCATATTTTGAAAGAATAAATTTCCAATAAAAAAAACTTTTGAAAATAAATAAGGGATTTGATATCTTCAATCGTTTTGTATGAAAGTGCTGCGTCTTCTGTAACGTTTAGAAAAAGACCGAAAAAAAACACGAAAAGAACGAAAAAAAAAAACTTTTTTCGACTTTTCTCCTTCATTTTTGCATTTGAATTATGTTTTCTTTGCAATTCTTCTTGCATGAACTGTATATGTTTTCTTTCGCTTTTATTTGTCATATTTCATGTTTGATTGCTTAGGATTTTTTTTTATTAGTTTGTTTGTCAGATTTTACGATTCCTTTTCATTTTCTTTCTGATTTGTTTGTTCGCT
>SEYY01018775.1:207500-215719 GCA_009176605.1 Armadillidium nasatum | reverse complement strand
TACTAATCACAGTAACTGGTTAATTCATACAGGACCTACCAGTCTTACTAATCACCAGCAACTCTGGTTTATTCATACAGGACCTACCAGTCTTACTAATCACAGTAACTGGTTAATTCATACAGGACCTACCAGTCTTACTAATCACAGTAACTGGTTAATTCATACAGGACCTACCAGTCTTACTAATTACCAGTAACTTTTAACTATAATAGAAATGCTAATCACCAGGAACTTTATATAACTCTAATAGAGTTCCTAATCACCAGGAACTCTACATAAGTGTAATAGAGTTAAGCCTGAGAAACACTTTATTCATATACTGTAGCAAGGTTTTATAAACAACTAAACCACCCAGGAGGATATCCTCATATGAAAACAATACATGTTATCTTTACGTTTCCAACATAAAAAAAAGACAGAAACATCGTAAAATATCCAATTTAAATAACTAAAACATATATGTTAATTTAAAAAAAAAAAATAAAAAAAATGAAAAAAAATGAAAAAAAAAAAAAAAAAAAAAAAAAAAAAAAAAAAAAAAAAAAAAAATATAATAACAATAATAATAATTAATAATAATAATAATAATAATAATAAAATAATTTAAAAAACTTAAATAGTTTATTATTAAGTAATTAAATAATCTTTTATCATGGTAAAAAAAAAAAAAAAAATAATAATAATAATAATAATAATAATAATAATAATAAATAAATAAAACTGTACAATATAATATATTATTATATATATATATATATAATACTATATTATATATATATAATATATATATATTAATAATAATATATATATAATATATATATATATATATATAATTATATATATATATATATATATTACTTGCAATAAATGACGATTAACTGATAACATAAAATTTAAAACATTATCAGGTCCATTAAAGTTAAAATCTTTTGTATTTTCCGCAAAGAAATAATAAGCATAGTTTTGTATATAAATTATATAAAAATATATCCTTAAGTACATTCCTTAAAAACAAAATTTATATATATATTTACAGAATACAATAGAAATTATTTTTTATTTATTTATATAAAAAAAAAAAAAAAAAAAAAAAAAAAAAAAAAAGAAAAATATTTTAAAAGATTAAAGGCGACACGTTTAATATGTTGGTCGGACGGGTTGAATTAAACTCTATTTTTTTCTTCTCTTCTATTTTGTTAACTCCACTTTATATGATTTATAAACATAAGTGTATTTGAGGGTTTGTTACCAAAATTGCAAAACTCACTATTCAAGAAATAGGAATTTTGAAAAACTCGCAGCTTCTAGGATATCTAATTTCAGTAAAAAAGGCAAATTACTTTCAAGGTCACTAACCTAACAGGACAAAGGTACAAACCATATTAGGACAAAGTAGCAAACTTTACAGGACAAAGTAGCAAACCTTTTAGGAGAAAGTCGCAAACCTAATAGGACAATATGAGCTTTACCGTTCTAAGAAGAAAAAAAAAAACGCAAATATTTTAACAGGAATATAATTAAACACTACAGACTTGGAGAATTACCCTAGTGTCCGGGATACTAAAATTAATTTATATTTAAAATAACTACAGCGAGTGATCGAATAAGAGGTTTTTCGACACAAAAAATAAAGCAGTACAGTTAACATAATACCCAAAGCAGTAGTTATGACTAGCTGTCTAAAATTGCATATTTATAGGATACATGTTTTTCTAGGTATATACAGCTTTTAAATACACTATATATATATATATATATATATATATATATATATATATAATATTATATAATATATATATATATATATATATATATATATATATATATATATATATATATATATATATATATATATATATATATATATATATATATATATATATATATATATATATATTAATAAAGAGTATATATACAATAATGTATTAGTTTCTACAAATAATACTTACATCTTCTACTTTAATATATAATTATGACTACTTACTGAAATTAATTTAGTATAATAACTTAAAAAGTATTTTAAAATTGTCTGCCAAAGTAACAAAACTTAAATTTAATAATCTAAACACATGAAATACGTGTGCTACGGAGTTCTGTTCTACTTCTCATTTTTCCCACTGAACATAAAATTTCTCACTTGGAAATCAAGAGTCTGAACTGTTTTTTGGTTCGTTTCTCTCCTTTTTATTTCTCTTGCCTCTTCTTCTTGAGTTGCGATATTATTAAAAAGAGTTGAAACAATTTTAATAATAATAATAATAATAATAATAATATAGTAGTAGTAGTAGTAGTAGTAGTAGTAGTAGTAGCCTGGTAATTGTTTCCTAGGCAAATACAAGAGTGAAATTGTGATTTACGACCGTTGTTGAAGTGGAAGATTGTAGACCCAATTTTCACCTTCTAAAGAAAACAATTTGGTTTGCCATTCTTCTCCCAATTCTTTGCGAATTTTGGCTTCGTCCCTCTGCTTCTGTTCAAGGGTTACTTTTGCCCCGGTTGCCTTGTTGATATTGTTAAACCTAAAATAAGGTTTAAAAAGTAAGAAAAAAAATAAACACTTTCCGAAAAAAACTACCAACATGTAACATATTGTTCAATTACTTCTTCAGAAAATTTTTTCTAGCCTTTGACCCGTCTCGTACCAAAAACATAATTTTATTTTTTTTATTTTTAAATATTACGTTACTCACTACGAGTAATAAACAAATTATCCTTCAACACCTAAAAGTTAAAGCTAAATAGAGAAATAAGCTAATATACCAATAATACATAAATATAAAAATAAATAAATATGCTTAACAGAACTTTTTTTGTTTTTTTTTTAATTAATAAACATTTCATTTTTCATAATTTTGTAATAACATTCAAGAGTTTCCATTCTCTCTCCATATATTATTCAGTATTAAATATGTAACTAAATACCGTAGTTAATAACAAACTAAGAAAAGTTATATAACAGTTAAAATCTAAGCTGAAGATAAAATAAAACTCTCTCTCTCTCTTTTTTTTTTTAATAATAATATTAATAATATAATAATAATAAATAATAATAATTCACACAAGCGTTTTCTAACAATATTCAAAACAAACATTATTTTAATTAAAATTTAACATTTTCCTCATCATCAAAAAAGTATCTACTACTACAACTATTACTGCTAATAACATGAATAATAATAATAATAATAATAGTCTTACTTTAATCCAGCAGTAACTTCTTTCCATAAGTATCTGGATTCGTTTTCCTCCTGATCTGTCACTGGTTTTACACATTTTTTGATAATGGGAAGGCTTAAAGTATCAATAAACCCTTCAGTTCTCTGTAATATATATATTATATATATATATATATATATATATATATATATATATTATATATATATATATATATATATATATATATATATATATATATATATATATATATATATATATATATATATATATATATATATATAATATTTATATATATAATTAATAATTTAATTTATAATTAATATTTATTATTAAAAATATAATATAAATATATATAATATATATATATATATATATATATATATATATATATATATATATATATATATATATATATATATATATATATATATATATATATATATATATATATTGGACTTTATCAGATTTGTAGTCTCAGAACCATTTAGTCAGAAGGAAACTATGTTAAATATTTGCTTGAAAAGGTGAAATATTTTCAGAGATATAAGGCAATATAAAATAATAAAGTTAATGTCTTACAATTTGTGTCTTACAGGACACAAGCTACAGTAAGTGTGTTTTTCGAAACATCCATGACAATAGTTCCAGGTTATTGTAATGGGATTTTCAATAAATGGTTGCCTTTTTTGAGATTGTTATTTTTTTCCTTCTATGGGAGAAATGATATTCAGTTGTATGCTTTGCTGTGTTTTAAAGGTGTGTTAGAACTTATACCAGTAAATATGCACTTTGACACAAACTATAATGATTAGTAATAACCTCAAACCAATCACAATTTCAGTTCTTGTGTTTCCTCTTTCTAATTTGCATATAGAAAACGTTCATACTGTCAGCAAGGCGAATAAGAAAGTTTAAGAGTGAGAAAATCACTACATTAGTAGAAGATATTTCGATTTCCACCGCAAGAAGGTTTCGCTTATTTTTCATAATAACCATCCATTAGTGACACTACCGGCAGGACTTTCTTTACGACTGCGGTTAACAATTTTTCTTTGAAGCCTTTCTCCCATACTATTTATTCATATGGAAAATCATTCTCAGTACCTTCTTGTTCAACGCTTTTAATATTAATCGAGAATCAATTCAACCTTCATTTTTAGTATGTCAATCTATATTATTATTTCTCCATTCTCCCACAACAGATAAAAATTCCCTTATTTCAAGACTTTTATGCTTGTACTCAGGTTTGTTCTCCGTCATCTGTTGTCATGCATTGCTATAATAACTACCCAAATGCATATTAACAGAAATAATCATATAATACAGCGTGCGCGCCTTTATTAATAGTAAAAATTTTGACATTTTATAAAAATTTTGAATTCTTCAAGACCAATTCGTATGAAAATAAATTTCTTCCCTTTAAATATTTAATTATAAAAAAACAAAAAATTTTTTACCCCGTCATTCCACTTGGCAATCATATTCCCGTTCCATTCTCCTTCAACCACAAGAAATGGCTTCTTCTCTCCAGGACTCCAAGCTTCAGCCGAAATGCGATGCTTCTTGCCTCCGTAGAATGGCTATAAAAAAAAATTTGAATGAATGTTTATAAACACATCACTGACAGTCAAAACACGAAATAAAAAGAAAGTTGAATTATAGAACGTCAAACGAAGCAAAACAATCGTATAAAAAATATGGAGAAGAAACTGAAAAAAATATATTTTACAAACTGTAATTCATTTAAAATATTTCGATCGTACCTTAGTCAAAAACTCAACGGTTGCGCTATATCCTGTCTTACTGCAAGTTATTTGGCACGTTCCTCCTAATTCGACCCATGGCACCGTTAAAATTGATCTGAAGAAAATTACTCGATAAATCCATAATATTAATTATTATTATAACTATTTAGGGTATAAAAAGAGTATATAAGTAAATGTATTGTACGATGAGGGAGACAACAAGTAGATGACGTATTGTGCTATTCAAACTATAATGACTAACAAATAATATGCAAAAAAAAATTAGTTTTTTTTTTTTAAATAAAAAGTTCACATCTCACGGGCATTGCTCTATTCGAGGAGAACTTTTCTAGACAGTAATACCTAGGATCCCCAAGTGGGATCGAACAGGCGCCCTCAAGCATGTGAGTCAATCACTCTACCGTTTGGCCACGGTAGAGTGAATCATATAAACTCTCGCCGTCTACCGTGGCTTAAACGGTGTGGTGATTGACTCACGTGCTTGAGGGCGCCGGTTCGATTTCACTTGGGGATCTTAGGTATATACTACCTAGAAAAGTTCCTCTCCTCGAAGGGTAATGCCCGTGGGATGTGAACTTTTAAAAAAAAAAATGAAAAAAATAAAAATAAAAAAAATAATACAACATTTACTATGAAAATGATATGAGAAAAGTACCTGAAGAAGTGAATTTCATTCTAATGCAGAAGACAATGAAAAATTCTAAAATTCTAGATGACTCCAACATAAACGGAGTTCAAAAAACAATTTCTATATTTATAATAACATGCGAATTCTAGTGATATTATGCTGATCTATTTTGTGATACTATGCTGATCAATTTTGCGGTTAATTAGTAGAGTCTATAATGCATGCAGTTTTTCAAAGTGATATATGGAATGAGTTAATAGAGGATATAAATGCTACCACAGAGAGGATTTCTGAGAAGGAAAATAAGGTAGTTAAGAAGAAAAATGATTAACATCTAAACATCTCATGATGTTAATGAGTGAATAAAAAGGATGGTAAAATAAAACCACAAATGGTTCAAAAGGAGGCCTAGAAGAAAGTATTGTTCGAACATTTCTAAGCATCAGTTCTGTATCGAAAAACAGCACATTACATATATAAATAAACGAGAGAACAACAAACCTGCCATAACCACTCGGAAAATTAAGTATGTATTCTTCATCTAAGTCCAAGAGAGAAACACACCCTTGACCAATATTATTTACACAAACGGACAAACCAAGAAATTTAGATTTTGTCCATATGTGACCACAGAACGATATTCTTTTTTCCTTGTGTTCAGCGTAAAAAGCAGAGACAGGGGGATGATGAGAAACTTGTTCTGCTACAAAACTTAACTGATCGCTTGTCGCCCAAGGAACAGGCCCGTCAGGTACGAGTGGTTTTCGAAGCTTGGTTAGTATCATCAGGTAAATCCCAGTAGCATCTGCAGGAAGAAAAGAAAAACCATTACTGTATTCAGCCATCCATACGTATAATGATACAAGATCATAAAACTATATAACTGCATAGGGAATCAAGGACTATATGGCAATTAAAATTTTATAAGAAATAAAGCTATTATCAGGAAACAAAGATTTGCTGATATAAATTCAATAGTTTTTAAGTTATTAAGAGTTGTTATTGTTGTTCAAACAATAGAGCGATCCCTTCACGTGATGAAAGTCACGCGGGTTCGATCTTTAAAAAGGTAACAAGGAAGCACTCTCCCTATAAAAGGGGACGAATGAGGTACTAATTCTTTGCTTAAAAAATTAAAAAAATGAAACAAAATAAGAACAAAAGCAAATATAAATGATACCCTAATGATGCTAACTAACTATGTACCATAATAATACAAAAGACTAACAATGCTTAATCATATGCATCTTATATTAATCTAACAATGCTTAATCATATACATCATATATTAATCTGATCTTACCTAAAAACTTCTCCTATAATTGGGTTGTATGGTTTTCTCGCAACTTCACTTTTACGACCAGCATGAAAAGCTGAGAGGTACCATCTTAGAACTTGCACCATTCGATCTTTTGGGTCTGTATAATTCACGATACTGAAAATAAATAATAATAATAATAATAATAATAATAATAATAATAATAATAATAATAAATAATAAACAATTTTTTTGAGTATCTCTACAGGTGCCATCACAAAAATAATAATATAATAATAATAATAATAATAATAATAATAATAATAATAATAATAATAAACCAAGTGGGAATATAAATATTTACAATTTTAAGGCGAAATATGTTTATTTATTTTGTATAATGCCAGCCCAAAAGATAATTAAATTTTGATATGGTACAATAATATTGTACGCTCTCAATAGTACCATTGTCTATGTCTAATTTATGTAGCGTTAAAAATAAAATAATAAAAAATAAAAATTTTAAAAATTAAAAAAAATAAAAAATAAAAAAAACTTTCAAAGAAAAATTGTTTTCCACTACCAAGGGTAAATGCCCCAAGAGATGCAAACTTTTAAAAAACACAACATCCAATCCTTGCTTTTATTACATGAGCTTTTTTTCCATTTATAAAAAGAATTAAAATCTAAAATTTAAAAAAAATAAAATAAAAAATATAATAAAAACTTCAATATCTGCAATCTAATACGAATCTGTATAATCCTGTATAAATCTGCAACTCATAAAATTCAAAGATATCCAAATTCTAATTTATAAAATCTGCATTATTTAAATTTAGGAATAAACAATTATATTTTATTTTTACAACTATCAATAATAAAAAAAATTAACTATTTTTAAAAAACATCTGATAATAAAAGTAAAAAATAATACAAAAAAAAACTAATTAATTAATATTACTATTACTACTACTACTAACTAATAACAATTAATAATAATAATAATAATAATAATAACTTCCTTACCTGCAAAATAAGTCCGGGTGGGCAAAAAAATCTGCATACATCTCCAAGAGGGACCTTCGTTCCAAAATAAAAGTAGGAAGTGCGACGCGAGTTAGGTCCATTCCAATTTTAACCTAATAATAATAATAATAATAATAATAATAATAATAATAATAATACAATAATAATAATAATAATAATGATAATGATATATAATAATAATAATAATAAAAAAAAAAAAAAAAAAAAAAAAAAAAAAAAAAAAATAATTAATTTTAATAATAATAATAATATAATAATAATAATAATAATAATAATAAATAATAATAATAATAATAATAATAATAATAATAATATTTTGAAAAATTTAAATATAATAATA
>SEYY01018775.1:182500-200000 GCA_009176605.1 Armadillidium nasatum | reverse complement strand
TATTATTATTATTATTATTATTATTATTATATTATATAATTTTTGCCCCAAACTTTTCGTGTTTATAAGTGAAAAATTTAATAATGTTTTCGTTGTTGAGTTTTGTGAAAGTTTCATCTTAATTTTTAATTGATTTTATTAAAGATTTTTTGGAAAATTTTTGTTGGTTTTGGGAATTGGAATTGTTGTTTCGTGTTTTTCGGTTGTTGTAAAAATAGAATTTTTATTTATTTATTTATTTATTTGTTTAATAAATAGGAGAGTGTTTGTATTCTGATTAGTTCTTCTGGTATTTTTTATTTATTTTTTTTATTTTATTTTTTGTTTTTTTTTTTGTGTGTGTGTGTGTGTGTGTGTGTGTTAAAGGTTCTCAAATTTTAATTCTTTTGGGCTTTCTTAGTGTTTTATTATATTGTCGTTATTATTAACTTGTGTAAAAAAAAAATGCATTCGTTATTGTTAGTGAATATATATTTTTTTTATATATATTTTTTATTATTATTCGCCAATTTTTTTTTTTTTTTTATGTAAATCCTTTACCAATTTTTTTGGGGGTTTGATCCTCTTTACTGATTTTGGAGCCTCCTAAAAGGAGTTTGGAAACTTTCGATCACCGATTTTTTTTTTCTCTTTCGCTGAAGTTGTAACTTTATATTGTAGTTAAATGTTTTAACTTAGTTTTATATCGATGAATATTCAATTTTTTTTTATTTTTTATGTTTATTTTTTTTATTTTTTTTTTGATCAGAGGAGACTGAATTTTTTTATTGCTATATCAAGTATCTTTATTATTATTATTATTATTATTATTATTATTATTATTATTATTATTATTATTTATTATTATTATTATTATTATTATTATTATTATTATTATTATTATTATTATTATTATTATTATTATTATTATTATTATTATAGTAAAAATTATTACTTTATATAAAGTCACAATCGACCTTTGTAGGTCGCAGTGACGAGAGGCCTTGTGGCCCTAATGCCCCACCCCATTTTATTTATTATTATTATTATTATTATTATTATTATTATTATTATTATTATTATTATTATTAAAAAAATAATTGGTTTTGATGATGTGTTATTTTCTTGTAAATAGCGGGCCAAGATTTTTCGAAGACGCGGTTGAAAACCTTGGGGGAGAAAATGCTCCCCTCAACCTCCCCCCAACAGCCTCCCATCATCAGAATTATGCTTCAGCTCTCCACGACAAAGGAGGCATTGATTCGCCTTCCTATGGCAGCAGAGAATTCCAAAATAGTCGTGAGTTTACGAGCTTTCAATCTTTAGCATTTAATGCCTTTCATCTTCCTGTACTTTATTTTTATTATTAGTAGTAGTAATAGTAGTATATTTATTATTATTATTATTTGTAGTAGTAGTTCATTATATTTATTATTATTGGTTTCATAAGAATATACTTAATATAAAGCATTGATCAATTTGTCATTCTCTCTCTCTCTCTCTCTCTCTCTCTCTCTCTCTCTCTCTCTCTCTCTCTCTCTCTCTCTCTCTCTCTCTCTCTCTCTCTCTCTCTCTCTCTCTCTCTCTCTTCTCGTCTCTCTCTCTCTCTCTCTCTCTCTCTCTCTCTCTCTCTCTCTCTCTCTCTCTCTCTCTCTCTCTCTCTCTCTCTCTCTCTTCTCTCTCTCTCTCTCTCTCTCTCTCTCTCTCTCTCTCTCTTCTTTTTTTTTTCTTTTTCTTTCTTCTTCTTTTTTCTTTTTTTTCTTTTTTTCTTTTTCTTTCTTTTTTTTTTTCTTTTTTTCTTTCTTTTTTCTTTTTTTTCTTTTTTTCTTTTTTTCTTTTTTCTTTCTTTTTTTCTTTTTCTTTCTTCTTTCTTTTTTCTTTCTTTTTTTCTTTCTTTTTTCTTTCTTTCTTTTCTTTCTTTCTTTCTTTTTTTTCTTTCTTTTTCTTTCTTTCTTTTTCTTTTTCTTTTCTTATATATATATATATCTTATATATATATATATATATAATATATATATATATATATATATATATATATATATATATATATATATATATATATATATATATATATATATATATATATATATATATATATATATTCGTGAAGACGATGATAAACTGCTTGCGGAAAACGTACCGGGCTGTGGATCAGATGCTGGACTACGACCTCTATGTATGACGAAGAAGATGAAGAACTCGGGTCTTTAGAAGGCCATGGATCAGTTATTCAACATTTAATTTCACAGGTTGGTTAGAAACGTCTTTTAATTACATGGTTAAGAACGATTATTACTATTTGGCAACTTTTTAAAGTAATGATTTTTATATTTAAAACCATAATATATATATACTATATATATATATATATATATATATATATATATATATATATATATATATATATATATATATATATATATATATATATATATATATATATATATATATATATATATTATATATTCTATTTATTTTTATTTTAAATTTTTCAAAGTATTATTATTATTATTATTATTATTATTATTATTATTATTATTATTATTATTATTATTATTATTATTATTATTATTATTATATTAAAATATTTATTATTTTTATTATATTATTAATTATTATTTATTATTATTATTATTATATTATTATTATTATTATTATTATTATTATTATTATTATTATTATTATTATTATTATTATTATTAGGTTAAAATTGGAATGGACCTAACTCGCGTCGCACTTCCTACTTTTATTTTGGAACGAAGGTCCCTCTTGGAGATGTATGCAGATTTTTTTGCCCACCCGGACTTATTTTGCAGGTAAGGAAGTTATTATTATTATTATTATTATAATTATTATTATTTGAGTAGTAGTAGTAGTAGTAGTAGTACTAGTAATGGTAATATTATCTACTAGTTTTGCTGTGTTATTTTTGACTTTTATTATTAGATTTTTGTAAAAAAAAAGTTAAATTATTTTTATTATTGATAGTTGTAAAAATAAAGTATAATTTATTCCTAAATTTAAATAATGCAGATTTTATAAATGAGAATTTGGATGTCTTTGAATTTTATGAGTTGCAGATTTATACAGGATTATACAGATTTGTATTAGATTGCTGATATTGAAGTTTTTATTATTTTTTTTATTTTTATTTTTTTAAATTTTAGATTTTAATTCTTTTTATAAATGGAAAAAAGCTCATGTAATAAAAGCAAGGATTGGATGTTGTATTTTTTAAAAGTTTACATCTCTTGGGGCATTTACCCTTGGTAGTGGAAGACAATTTTTCTTAGAAATTTTTTTTTAATTTTTTATTTTTTTTTATTTTTTAAATTTTTTTATTTTTTATTATTTTATTTTTAACGCTACATAAATTAGACATAGACAATGGTACTATTAAGAGCGTACAATATTATTGTACCATATTTTAAAATTTAATTATCTTTTGGGCTGGCATTATACAAAATAAATAAACATATTTCACTTAAAATTGTAAATATTTGTATTCCCACTTGGTTTATTATTATTATTATTATTATTATTATTATTATTATTATTATTATTATTATTATTATTTCTTTGTGATGGCACCTGTGGAGATACTCAAAAAATATTATTATTAATTATTATTATTATTATTATTATTATTATTATTATTATTATTATTATTATTATTATTATTATTTCAGTATCGTGAATTATACAGACCCAAAAGATCGAATGGTGCAAGTTCTAAGATGGTACCTCTCAGCTTTTCATGCTGGTCGTAAAAGTGAAGTTGCGAGAAAACCATACAACCCAATTATAGGAGAAGTTTTTAGGTAAGATCAGATTAATATATGATGTATATGATTAAGCATTGTTAGATTAATATAAGATGCATATGATTAAGCATTGTTAGATTAATATAAGATGTATATGATTAAGCATCGTTAGTCTTTTGTATTATTATGGTACATAGTTAGTTTCATTAGGGCATATTTTATATTTGCTTTTGTGCATATTTTGTTTCATTTTTTATTTTTTAACAAAGAATTAGTACCTCATTCGTGCCCTTCCTTGGAACCATTTTAAAGATTGAACCCGCGTGACTTTTATCACACGAAGGGATCTCTCTGTTGTTTGAACAACAATAACAACTCTTAATAACTTAAAATCTATTGAATTTATATCAGCAAATCTTTGTTTCCTGATAATAGCTTTAGTTTCTTATAAAATTTTAATTGACATGTAGTCCTTGATTCCCTATGCAGTTATATAGTTTTATGATCTTGTATCATTATACGTGGATGGCCGAATACAGTAATGGTTTTTCTTTTCTTCCTGCAGATGCTACTGGGATTTACCTGATGATACTAACCAAGCTTCGAAACCACTCGTACCTGACGGGCCTGTTCCTTGGGCGACAAGCGATCAGTTAAGTTTTGTAGCAGAACAAGTTTCTCATCATCCCCCTGTCTCTGCTTTTTACGCTGAACACAAGGAAAAAAGAATTTCGTTCTGTGGTCACATATGGACAAAATCTAAATTTCTTGGTTTGTCCGTTTGTGTAAATAATATTGGTCAAGGGTGTGTTTCTCTCTTGGACTTAGATGAAGAATACATACTTAATTTTCCGAGTGGTTATGGCAGGTTTGTTGCTCTCTCTTTTTTTATATATGTAATGTGCTGTTTTTCGATACAGAACTGATGTTTAGAAATGTTCGAACAATACTTTCTTCTAGGCCTCCTTTGAACCATTTGTGGTTTTATTTTACCATCCTTTTTATTCACTCATTAACATCATGAGATGTTTAGATGTTAATCATTTTCTTCTTAACTACCTTATTTTCCCTCTCAGAAATCCTCTCTGTGGTAGCATTTATATCCTCTATTAACTCATTCCATATATCACTTTGAAAAACTGCATGCATTATAGACTCTACTAATTAACCGCAAAATTGATCAGCATAGTATCACAAAATAGATCAGCATAATATCACTAGAATTCGCATGTTATTATAAATATAGAAATTGTTTTTTGAACTCCGTTTATGTTGGAGTCATCTAGAATTTTAGAATTGTTCGTTGTCTTCTACATTACAATGAAATTCACTCCTTCAGGTACTTTTCTTATATTTTAATAGTAAATGTTGTATCTACAAGAGTTTATATGATTCACTCTACTGTGGCCCAAACGGTAGAGTGATTGACTCACGTGCTTGAGGTTGCCGGTTCGATTCCACTTGGGGATCCTAGGTTTGTACTATCTAGAAAAGTTCTCCTCGAATAGGGCAATGCCCGTGAGATGTGAACTTTTTATTTAAAAAAAAAAAACTAAGCATATTATTTGTTAGTCATTATAGTTTGAATAGCACAATACGTCATCTACTTGTTGTCTCCCTCATCGTACAATACATTTACTTATATACTCTTTTTATACCCTAAATAGTTATAATAATAATTAATATTATGGATTTATCGAGTAATTTTCTTCAGATCAATTTTAACGGTGCCATGGGTCGAATTAGGAGGAACGTGCCAAATAACTTGCAGTAAGACAGGATATAGCGCAACCGTTGAGTTTTTGACTAAGGTACGATCGAAATATTTTAAATGAATTACAGTTTGTAAAATATATTTTTTTTCAGTTTCTTCTCCATATTTTTTATACGATTGTTTTGCTTCGTTTGACTTTCTATAATTCAACTTTCTTTTTATTTCGTGTTTTGACTGTCAGTGATGTGTTTATAAACATTCATTCAAATTTTTTTTTTTATAGCCATTCTACGGAGGCAAGAAGCATCGCATTTCGGCTGAAGCTTGGAGTCCTGGAGAGAAGAAGCCATTTCTTGTGGTTGAAGGAGAATGGAACGGGAATATGATTGCCAAGTGGAATGACGGGGTAAAAAATTTTTTGTTTTTTTAATTAAATATTTAAAGGGAAGAAATTTATTTTCATACGAATTGGTCTTGAAGAATTCAAAATTTTTATAAAATGTCAAAATTTTTACTATTAATAAAGGCGCGCACGCTGTATTATATGATTATTTCTGTTAATATGCATTTGGGTAGTTATTATAGCAATGCATGACAACAGATGACGGAGAACAAACCTGAGTACAAGCATAAAAGTCTTGAAATAAGGGAATTTTTATCTGTTGTGGGAGAATGGAGAAATAATAATATAGATTGACATACTAAAAATGAAGGTTGAATTGATTCTCGATTAATATTAAAAGCGTTGAACAAGAAGGTACTGAGAATGATTTTCCATATGAATAAATAGTATGGGAGAAAGGCTTCAAAGAAAAATTGTTAACCGCAGTCGTAAAGAAAGTCCTGCCGGTAGTGTCACTAATGGATGGTTATTATGAAAAATAAGCGAAACGTTCTAGCGGTGGAAATCGAAATGTCTTCTACAAATGTAGTGATTTTCTCACTCTTAAACTTTCTTATTCGCCTTGCTGACAGTATGAACGTTTTCTATATGCAAATTAGTTAGAGGAAACACAAGAACTAAAATTGTGATTGGTTTGATGGTTTGAGGTTATTACTAATCATTATAGTTTGTGTCAAAGTGCATATTTACTGGTATAAGTTCTAACACACCTTTAAAACACAGCAAAGCATACAACTGAATATCATTTCTCCCATAGAAGGAAAAAAATAACAATCTCAAAAAAGGCAACCATTTATTGAAAATCCCATTACAATAACCTGGAACTATTGTCATGGATGTTTCGAATAACACACTTACTGTAGCTTGTGTCCTGTAAGACACAAATTGTAAGACATTAACTTTATTATTTTATATTGCCTTATATCTCTGAAAATATTTCACCTTTTCAAGCAAATATTTAACATAGTTTCCTTCTGACTAAATGGTTCTGAGACTACAAATCTGATAAAGTCCATATATATATATATATATATATATATATATATATATATATATATATATATATATATATATATATATATATATATATATATATATATATATATATATATATATATATATATATATATATATATATATATATATATATATATAATATATATATATAATAATAATAAATATAATATATTATATATATATATATATATATATATATATATTATATATTATATATATATATATATATATATATATATATATATATATATTATATATATATATATATATATATATATATATATATATATATATATATATATATTACAGAGAACTGAAGGGTTTATTGATACTTTAAGCCTTCCCATTATCAAAAAATGTGTAAAACCAGTGACAGATCAGGAGGAAAACGAATCCAGATACTTATGGAAAGAAGTTACTGCTGGATTAAAGTAAGATTATTATTATTATTCATATTATTAGCAGTAATAGTTGTAGTAGTAGATACTTTTTTGATGGAGGAAAATGTTAAATTTTAATTAAAATAATGTTTGTTTTGAATATTATTACAAAACGCTTGTGTGAATTATTATTAAAAAAAGATATTTGTATTTTTATCTTCAATTAGATTTTAACTGTTATATAACTTTTCTTAGTTTGTTATTTAGTTACATATTTAATACTGAATAATATATGGAGAGAGAATGGAAACTCTTGAATGTTATTACAAAATTATGAAAAAAGAAATGTTTATTAATTAAAAAAAAACAAAAAAAGTTCTGTTAAGCATATTTATTTATTTTTATATTTATGTATTATTGGTATATTAGCTTATTTCTCTATTTAGCTTTAACTTTTAGGTGTTGAAGGATAATTTGTTTATTACTCGTAGTGAGTAACGTAATATTTAAAAATAAAAAAATAAAAATTATGTTTTTGGTACGAGAGGTCAAATGCTGGAAAAAAATTATTCTGAATAATTAATTGAACAGTATGTTACATGTTGATAGTTTTTTTCGGAAAGTGTTTATTTTTTTCTTATCTTTTTAAACCTTATTTTAGGTTTAACAATATCAACAAGGCAACCGGGGCAAAAGTAACCCTTGAACAGAAGCAGAGGGACGAAGCCAAAATTCGCAAAGAATTGGGAGAAGAATGGCAAACCAAATTGTTTTCTTTAGAAGGTGAAAATTGGGTCTACAATCTTCCACTTCAACAACGGTCGTAAATCACAATTTCACTCTTGTATTTGCCTAGGAAACAATTACCAGGCTTCTACTACTACTATTACTACTACTACTACTACTATTACTACTATTATTATTATTATTATTATTATTATTATTATTATTATTATTATTAAAATTGTTTCAACTCTTTTTAATAATATCGCAACTCAAGAAGAAGAGGCAAGAGAAATAAAAAGGAGAGAAACGAACCAAAAAACAGTTCAGACTCTTGATTTCCAAGTGAGAAATTTTATGTTCAGTGGGAAAAATGAGAAGTAGAACAGAACTCCGTAGCACACGTATTTCATGTGTTTAGATTATTAAATTTAAGTTTTGTTACTTTGGCAGACAATTTTAAAATACTTTTTAAGTTATTATACTAAATTAATTTCAGTAAGTAGTCATAATTATATATTAAAGTAGAAGATGTAAGTATTATTTGTAGAAACTAATATATTATTGTATATATACTCTATATATATATATATATATATATATATTATATATATATATATATATATATATATATATTAATATATATATATATATATATATATATATATATATATATAATATATATATATATATATATATATATATATATATATATATATATATATATATATATATATATATATATATATATATATATATTATATATATATATATATATATATATAATATATATATATATATATATATATATATATATATATATATATATATATATATATATATATATATATATATATAAGTGTATTTAAAAGCTGTATATACCTAGAAAAACATGTATCCTATAAATATGCAATTTTAGACAGCTAGTCATAACTACTGCTTTGGGTATTATGTTAACTGTACTGCTTTATTTTTGTGTCGAAAAACCTCTTATTCGATCACTCGCTGTAGTTATTTTAAATATAAATTAATTTTAGTATCCCGGACACTAGGGTAATTCTCCAAGTCTGTAGTGTTTAATTATATTCCTGTTAAAATATTTGCGTTTTTTTTTTCTTAGAACGGTAAAGCTCATATTGTCCTATTAGGTTTGCGACTTTCTCCTAAAAGGTTTGCTACTTTGTCCTGTAAGGTTTGCTACTTTGTCCTAATATGGTTTGTACCTTTGTCCTGTTAGGTTAGTGACCTTGAAAGTAATTTGCCTTTTTTACTGAAATTAGATATCCTAGAAGCTGCGAGTTTTTCAAAATTCCTATTTCTTGAATAGAGAGTTTTGCAATTTTGGTAACAAACCCTCAAATACACTTATGTTTATAAATCATATAAAGTGGAGTAACAAGAATAAGAAGAAGAAGAAAAAAATAGAGTTTAATTCAACCCGTCCGACCAACATATTAAACGTGTCGCCTTTTAATCTTTTTAAAATATTTTTTTTTTCCTTTTTTTCCTTTTTTTTTTTTTTTTTTTTATTATAAATAAATAAATATAATAAATTTCTATTGTATTCTGTAAATATATATATAAATTTTGTTTTTAAGGAATGTACTTAAGGATATATTTTTATATAATTTATATACAAAACTATGCTTATTATTTCTTTGCGGAAAATACAAAAGATTTTAAACTTTAATGGACCTGAATAATGTTTTAAATTTATGTTATCAGTTAATCGTCATTTATTGCAAGTAATAATTATATATATTATATTAATATATATATATATATATATTATATATATATATATATATATATATATATATATATATATATATATATATATATATATATATATATATATATATATATATATATATATATATATATATATATATATTATATATATATATATATATAATTTTATTATTTATTATTTATTTATTATTTATTATTATTATTATTTTATTATTATTATTATTATTATTATTATTATTGCCCTGGATCGGTTTTCCTACCAGTAATAACCACTTGCAAGATCTAGGGGGCCCTGTACACATTACTCTTAAATAAATTATTTATTATTATTATTATTATTATTATTATTATTATTATTATTATTATTATTATTATTATTATTAAAGTAATAAAATTAATTTTAAACCCCTCTGATGTTGATTTCATTTTTGAATTTCCATTTTTTTTATTTTTTTTTTTAAATTTAACATATATGTTTTAGTTATTTAAATTGGATATTTTACGATGTTTCTGTCTTTTTTTTATGTTGGAAACGTAAAGATAACATGTATTGTTTTCATATGAGGATATCCTCCTGGGTGGTTTAGTTGTTTATAAAACCTTGCTACAGTATATGAATAAAGTGTTTCTCAGGCTTAACTCTATTACACTTATGTAGAGTTCCTGGTGATTAGGAACTCTATTAGAGTTATATAAAGTTCCTGGTGATTAGCTTTTCTATTATAGTTAAAAGTTACTGGTAATTAGTAAGACTGGTAGGTCCTGTATGAATAAACCAGAGTTACTGGTGATTAGTAAGACTGGTAGGTCCTGTATGAATAAACCAGTTACTGTGATTAGTAAGACTGGTAGGTCCTGTATGAATAGACCAGAGTTACTGGTGATTAGTAAGACTGGTAGGTCCTGTATGAATAAACCAGAGTTACTTGTGATTAGTAAGACTGGTTAGACTGTATGAATTAACCCAGAATGAGGTTGTCTTGTATAAATTCATTTTCATTTTGATATTTTTGTGAGTAGAACCTTTTAACCAAGTTGGATGTACTGCTAATTATTTTATTATTATTACTGTTTTGTTATAAAATTCATTTTTTAAAATATGAATTTGTAGATTTATTTTTTTATGCCCACGCCTTTGAGTAAACACTTGATTACATTTTATCCCGTAATTAGCTTTCTCTCATTCTTCGAGGCTGACGCGTGTCATTAATAATTAAAGTTGGGTTTTTGTATTTTTTTTTTCCCCATATTTTGTATATTAAAATGCAATAGCTATGCATAAATATTTTTATACAGCTGGTGGCTTAATTTGTAATAATTTAACTAACTTGAAATGTATTTGCACACTAATAATAAAGTGTCAGAGGACTAATGTTTTTATATCCCTTCTCCATTTGGATGGAGAAATTATATTTAAATGAGACTAAAAACTGAAACTTGCTACAGATTCAAAAAATTTTTGCATTTTTTTTTCTTAATGCTATTAAAAAATTTGTAGACTGAAAAAACCTAGTTACCGGAGAGTAAAATTTTACAGTAGATTCTAAGAAGGGTCATTTCGGGACAAATACAGTTTTTCCTTAAAAAAAACAAAAACAAAAAAACAAACTCGTAATTCCAAAAAAAAAAAAAAGCAAAACGTTTACTTCTTGTGGAACTACTTAAGGCCCATCTTTAATATAATAATAATAATAAAATCTTCTAACTTCAGCAAAAAGTTTACCGTTTGCGAACCACTTACGGCCCGTAAAAAAAGAAGACCCTAGAATGGTAAAGAAGATAAAAATACTTTGAGATTTTATTTTAAACTAATTTGTATTATGGAATGTAAATTCAGAACAAATTAACATTGTCATTGGATTAACTAATTTAACACATCCAAGATATTTAAAATAAATTAAATTTATAATCTTTGGCACAATAGAAAACTATAATACTAATAAATTAGATAAAACTCTAAAATTTATTAACAGTAAGTAACATTTCTTAATATCTTCACGAATCTACGTCAAGGTAGTAGTAGTAGTATTATTATCATCATTTTCTATTATTATTAAGACATTTGTTTTACACAGCCATATTTTGTTTCATTTATTTTAAATCCTTTATAACATCTATTTATAATCTATATATATATATATATATATATATATTATATATATATATATATATATATATATATATATATATATATATATATATATAATATATATATATATATATATATATATAAGCTACCATAATTCTATAACACTCCGGAATTGTTTTAAATTGTTCTAATAACAATAATGTCTACACCACTATAATGTGAAATGGCACACGCTAATAATGGCCGAAGCCTTGGGGAAAAAATTTTTAATTCGTGAAAATTTGATCTTCGGGAGCTTTAGCTGTCGATATTTTCCTTCTGTAAGATTTTGAATACAATTCTTCCACGAGTCTTTCTCAGAAGATCAATGACATCCTGAGTTTTCCATTCTCTCACGTCGTGTTCATTCACCTTAAAAGAAGGAAAATGGTTTTAATAATGTATATATCTTTTTACGATATAATCTAGAAATAAAGATTGAGAGTTTTTAAAAATTAGGAATGACTTACTTCTAGAATTACGTCTCCTACTTTTAGCCTCCCATCTCTGGCGGCTAAACTATCTTCATATATGGCAACAATTTCTGTATCAGTACCATTAGCACCATTCTGAAGAGAAAATCCTAATCTACTATTCCAACCTCTTGTCATTTCAATAGTCAGAATCTGGAATTGTAAAAGTAGATTAAAAAAAATAGTGACAATCCAAATATATGATACGTACATCTCAATTCATGTGCCAAGCAGATTATAAATAAGAAAAATTACGTACCCCCGATTCTTGCTCTGTGAAAAACTCTTCTACATCTGGCAAAGAGGTTTCACTTTTTTCAGCTTCGGGTGTGAAAACGACTCCTTTCCATTTAATAAGAGCGTTTTGCTTTGATTTGTATTCTTCCTCGTGACAGATATTATGATCGGAAGAAGTATTCGTTAAACGCTGTTCGGAAAAAGGTGAAACGGACGAAGATCCGACATTAACAGAACGATAACAGGATTGAAGATGAGTAAATGCTGGTGTATCACTTTGCGCAGATGTTATCTGAGGAGCTGATTCCAAAGAACTAAACTGCGTTACAGCAGGTGAAGGAATAAAACTATCTTCATGAGGAGGAGTAAATTGAGATTTCTTAGAACTATAACTATTAGTTAAGTCTAAGAAATCGGGTCTTCGGGGTTTATTTTCGGAATTTAAAGGGTTAATTATAAAAGTAGGCGAAGAAGGTCGGGAGATTTCTTTGAAAGAGTTTCCGGACGAGCTGCATGAAACCACTGTTCCACTGGGGGAAGAATTAGCTGTTAGAGTATCCGAGTTGCTGTTATCGAAAGGAGAAACTTCTCTTTTGTTTAAATCATTAGACTCTTCCTCAGCCTTCCGAACCAGAGATTCCCATCCTATAATATATATAATAGATATAATATATATATATATATATATATATATATATATATATATATATATATATATATATATATATATATATATATATATATATATATATATATATATATATATATATATATATATATATTATTGATAGCATTAATTTAATCATATTTAATTTGACTGCATTTATGGTTAGAAAAAGTAAAAAATATTTAAGTAATTACTTTCTGCTTTGGATCCTCCAGGATTGTTGCTGTTCTTGAGACGTCGCCGTCGCGAAGTGCTCGGCAAATCGGATTCTGCTAAGTTAGGAGAGCTTTGCTTTTTGAATGCCAAATCGGTGAGCATGTCTCTGGCCTCTTTGCGTAAGGCTTTTGGTTTTGAGGGTTCGAGTTCTGTTGGAGATGCTGGGGAAACAGGGGTTTGGATAGCATCTCTGGAAAAGGAAAAGAAAGATCATGTAGCTTTGATTTTTCAAAAAAATGAAAAAATAAATTTTTTTTTTAATCTTCATGGGACAACCTTTGTCAGACAAAATTTAGAATACTTTTCGAATACAGATATAAAACTTGATTAATTCACTTTACTTATAATAGTTAAGGTGACTCTAGAAACATTTTCATGAAATATATAATAACTTCATTACTAATTTGTTTTGAGAGAAAAAATACTTTTTACCCTTAATTATTATCTATATATCCTGATAACTACTTGCTTTAAATCTTTTGGTTAGAAAAGAAAAATAAATAAATACCTGTATATCCTGATAGCCACGGTCTCCGGACAAGTCCTCAAAAACTGCACTGCTTCCTCATGACTCAAACCACACATGTCAGTTCCATTTACAGAAAGAAGTTTATCTCCTGGTCGAAGTCTGCCGTCAGAGATGGCGGGCTCTTTGACGAGTGATCTAATGGTATGACCCAATATACTGTTATCGTTCTTTCGAAGAGTGAAGCCCAAGGAACCTGCTACCTTTTTCATTGCAATTTCAAATTCCTAATAATAAAGAATTAAAAAATTAATCAAAATTGTAATAATAATGTAAAAATTGTAATGTAATGTAGTCCCAAAAGGAAGATCATAAATCAGTGAAACAGAAGAGTATGTCACTGGTATATCTTGAGCGTCGAAAGAAATACTGATGATCTGAGAAAATGGAATAAGATCCCAGATAATCCCTGGAAATGAGAGTTGAGGAAAGTTTCCAAGATTTTAGAGGAATACAAATGAGAGCTACAGGACGATAGCTAGAAGGATCGAGTGAGCATATACACGCTTCCAGCACAGAGGGAAAGTATCAGTCTTAAGGCATGAGAGAGTAGAGCTTGAACGAGGACAGGCGCTAGCTCAGATGCACACTCCCTCAAAATACTAGGAGGAATGCCATCCATAGATCTCAGGATCTCATGTGTGATCACAATCAGAGACATAGAACACCTTAGAGGAGGATTAGGATGAAGGTAGCTAGAATCGTCCAGGGTCAAATCAGAAGAAAAGAGGCTGAAGAGATTAGCTTTTTCAGAATGGAGGGTTTTAACTACAGTACAGTCAGAGCGAATAAGAGGCGGAAAGGAAGAATTACAGAAGTTATAAATGATGATTTGGGTAAGTGACCAGAATTTTTTTTTTAAAAGAAAAAGGTTTATTCAAATTTTCATGTTACAGTAAATGAATGGATTTGAATTCGAGTCCGAATCTGGAACCTTCGAATCCGAATCCAAATGAATTTTGAATTTCTCGAATCCGAACCCAAATCTGGAATTTCTGTATCCGAATCGAATTCGAATCCACATAATTTTTTAATTTCTAGAATCCGAATCCTCGAAAAAATTCTTTGAATCCAGATTCAGGTTCGTTCATCACTATATATAATATATAATATAATATATAATTTATAATATATTATTAAATAATATAATATATAATATATATATATATATATATATATATATTATATATATATTATATATATATATATATATATATATATATATATATATATATATATATATATATATATATATATATATATATATATATATATATATATATATATATTACAAACTCCCAAAGAAAACTAACAAAAACTAGAACCTTACCCCACACATAGAATAAGACGATGGAGAAGGCGAAAGTAAATGACTCCCAGACAATGTCTGAGGGCAGGTCAAACTCGTACTGACGATCCCTTGGTCATTCACGTCTTCAGGAGATAGGTCGTTTTTTCCGTTGAGAACTTCCTCAGGGGCTCGACACACCACTAAATTCACTTCGTTTCCCGCGACTCTCAACACTTCCAACGCTTCCTGAAGCAGATTATAAACAAAGTTATAGTTCGATTGTTTTATATCAATATTAATTTTGTTTCAAAATAATATCTAACGTAGACAGGATGTATCTTTCCTTTCGTCTACAAAAACATTATTTTTACTATTATTATTAGTAGTAGTAGTAGTAGTACTAGTAGAAGTTGCATTATTATTAGTAGTAATAGTAGTAGTAACAGTAGTAGTAGTAGTAGTACAAGTAGTATTGTAGTAAGTTGCATTATTAGTAATAGTAGTAGTAACAATAGTAGTACAAGTAGTATTATTATTAGTAGTAGTAGTAGTAATTACAACTTCATAAAATATACGAAATAAAAATACTAACATGACTGGTGAGTCCAGTTAATTGTGTACAATTTGCTTCTAGGAGGAAATCATTGACTTGCAATTGTCCACAAAGCCAAGCAGGAGTTTGGGGGTAAATTTTACGGATCCTGATCAATCCGGGGAGAACCCCCGTGTCGCATTCAATCCCCCCAGTCACAGCGAGACCAAGGCCTCGAGAATTTTTGAAAACCGTTATGTCAAATAAAGTGCCTGCAATTTTTTAAAAATTATTATTATTATTATTATTATTATTATTATTATTATTATTATTATTATTATTATTATTATTATTATTATTATTATTATTATTATTATTATTATCGATTTTTGTGGTGATAGTTGCGTTATAACCAACCTGGGAATATAATGCATAGTACTAAAAATAAATAATAAAAATAAAAAGCGTCAAATTATTACTATTATAAATTATTATTAATTAGTGTTATTTTTAATTTTATATTTATAATTATAATTTTTAAATTATAAAATTATTATAATTATTATTAATTATATAACTAATTTAATTATTATTTGTTATTTTCATATTTTTCATCATTATTATTACTATTTGTAGTGGTAGTAGTAGTATTAATTATTATAATTAAATGGAGAGATTTAATTTATTACAAATGTTGCTTGAATTTTCATTCAAGAAAATCAATGAATTAATTTCAAACTTGAATTTAAATATTTACATGTAATACAAGTAACCTTTTCTAAGGTCTTCCACTCTCCATTCATTAATAATAATAATAATAATAATAATAATAATAATAATAAATATGCAAATAAATATTAAAATAATAATAAAAATAAATTTTTTTTTTTTTTTTTTAATTTATTAATAATTATAAATATTTAAAATACATAAAAATAATAAAAATTAATTATTATTATTATTATTAAAAAAATCAATAAGAAATAGTAAATAAATAATAACGATAGTAAAAAAAATAAAATAATATAAATAATAATAATAATAATAATAATAATAATAATAATAATAATAATAATAATAATAATAATAATAATAATAATAATAATAATAATAATAATAATAATAATAATAATAATAATAATAATAATAATAATAATAATAATAATAATAATAATAATAATAATAAATAAAATCAACTCACTCTCATTAATGAACGGAAATATTTTCATTAAGTATTCGACATCTAATCGAATCCCCTCCTGGGATGCTTCGATATAAGAGTGTCGATTATTCGGCGAGCATTCTTCCTCCTCCGAGGAGTAACTCCTATCATCGTCATCACCTATGTCTTCGTCTCCATCACCATTGTCAGATCTCTCGGAACCGTAGCCCGGATCGAGGGAGCGGATCTCCCCATAGGGAATAAAATTGAAGCTAGAATCGAAGCCCAGGTTGTCCTGACCGTAAACAGAGTCTCCTACCACGAGGTCATCGCAGGGTTTCACCATCAGAGGGGGTTGTGACGTAGGTGGGGGAGAGTTTTCGATAAAGTATTTGGCTGCACGTTGATGATATGAATCTGTAGATAAAATTCTATCATAATAACAAAAATAATAATAATAATAATAATAATAATAATAATAATAATAATAATAATAATAATAATAATAATAATAATAATAATAATAATAATAATAA
>SEYY01018775.1:145000-147500 GCA_009176605.1 Armadillidium nasatum | reverse complement strand
AACTAATAATAATAATAATTAAATAATTATAATAATAATTTATTGATATGTAATTATAACTGATGATGAGAGACGAGGTAGTTTAATTAAGGTCCACAGAGGAAAGTACAGAAGTAGTGTGTGATTTAATGAATATAGTGATAGATCTGTACTATACTGATGGCGAATACTTATTGGCACATATAAAGTCAAGCAAAGAAAGTGGGTCTTAGGATAAATAAATAAAGAAGATAGAGGGCAGATAGGGCATTTTCGAGTGTAAGAGGAACAGTTGAAGGTAGTGGAGGATTTAAAAAAAAAAAAATAGAGAGAGTGAGAAAAAAACAAAAACAGAAGAGCAGGAAAAGGTATATAAAAAAATAGTATTAAGGAAAAGAAGAATAGCATTTTGACAAATGGACAAAATCCGGAGATTCTGAAGTAACGAACGAAAAAGAAAAAGTTTAAAAATTTTGGCAGCAAAGCTAAATCTGTGAATGAGAATTTTAGAGGATGACAACATAAATAGTGAATAAAATGGCAGGTTTTTTAAAATAGTTTTTAAGGAGAAAAGTTAATTATATAGGAATGAAATGGCCAGAGGTTTTATCAATAAAATCTCGAGCAAAATTGCAGAAATCTCAGAAAATTTAGGAGACTTTTTAATACAATGCAAAAAATTGTCCTAACGAATCGTTGGGACAAATGACAAAAATGTCACAGTAAAATTTTCAACAGAGAAAAGACATGTTAAGAATAAAAAATGTCGCTCCACCGATTTATTTTCTAATAAGAAAATAACAAATAACTTGTTGCCACATTTTTGCTTCCTGTCCCAACGATTCGTTAGGACAATTTTTGCAGTGTAACTATAGGGAAATGTGCGGGACATAATATACTTAGATAGATCAAAGGATAATCTGTCAATAACTGGCTAGTTTGGAATCCACTGTAGAAGAGAAGAAGAGGAAGAATATTCATGACGAAGTGAAGATCTTTAATGAAAGATGAAGAGATAATATGAAGAATATCTGAATGGAAAGCAAGGTATAGTGAAGAGCACGAGACAAGATGCAAAATCAAACTGAAACCCTACGCCCCTAAGAAGAATAAATGGAATTAGGCATATAATTAATTTTGATATTAATAATACTGATAATAATAATGACATTAATAATATTAACAATAAAAATGATATTAAAATTATTAATATTTAATAATAATAATAATAATAATAATAATAATAATAATAATAATAATAATAATAATAATAACAATATTCATAATAATAATAATATATTAAAGTAAATCTTAATATTATTTCTAACATCAGTATTGGTAACAGTAACCGTTGTATTAGTAAATTAGTAATTCTAATGAAAAGTGATGGTGTTTGTAATCAGGTTAATACCGTATAAATTTACTTACAAATGAAAAGTAATATGCCTAACGTCAGCATTTTTTTCGTGTTAATGTCCTTTGAAGGAAGGGGAAAGGAGGTGGAGGGAGTTAGGGTGGGGGGCAGAGAAACACCCAAAATTAGACTGTTTTTTTGAGGATAAAATTTTAAAGTAGAAATACTGAGACTTTTTAGTAATAATAATAATAAATAAAATAATAATAATAAATATAATAATAATAATAATAATAATAATAATAATAATAATAATAATAATAATAATAATAATAATAATAATAATAATAATAATAATAATAATAATAATAATAATAATATAATAATAATAATAATATAATAATAATAATAATAATAATAAATTTAATTAATAAATAATTTTTATAATATATAATAAATTTAAATATTCAATATTAAATATAAATATATAATATAATAAAATGATTAATAATATATATATATATATATATATATATATATATATATATATATATATATATATATATATATATATATATATATATATATATATATATATATATATATATATATATATATAACAAGCAAGTGGTTTCAATATATCTATAATCTTCAGTAAGAAGGATAAAAAATACCAAAGAAGATTTACCCTTCACCCCCCTCCCCCATCAGAAAATGGCAAAGGGGTTCCCCCCCAAAAAAAATGAATAAAAAAATTTTCGGTAAATTCAGAATTACGTGTGTTCTTTTATAATATGCAATTATTTTATTTTATTTTATTTATTTATTTTATTTATTCACTTATATATATTTTTAGTTATGTAATGTATATTTTAATAAGTAATGATTTTTTAATAATTATTAATGAAATTATTTATTTCATTTTTTTATTTATTTATTTATTTATATATATATATATAATATATATATATATATATATTATATATATATATATATATATATATATATATATATATATATATATATATATATATATATATATATATATATATATATATTTATATTTTTAGTTGTGTAATGTATATTTTAATGAATAATAATTTTTTTAATAATTATTAAGGAAATTATTTATATATTTATTTAATATTATTTAACATAGTAGGATTG
>SEYY01018775.1:97500-100000 GCA_009176605.1 Armadillidium nasatum | reverse complement strand
TAAATATTTTATTACTCTGGTAATTAGTTTCTTGAAATTTTTTTGCTTGCGTTAAAATTTTTTGATCTTTCGTAATGCCTGTACAAGTACAAGGACACCTAATGTTCTTTGTCGAATTAAAGTTGTTAGGTATATTTTTAAACTCTTCATTTGGCATTGGATTCATTGTATGCTTCTGAGAATCAGAATTTTCGGAAAATAAACAGATTATACATCCATTATTGGAATAACGTTGATCGTGGAAGCTTTTAGAGTCTGAATAGGTTTTTGAACTTTTGTTACATTTACCAAAACTTGTAGAAGGTAAGGAAAGGTATCTGTTTTCGAAACTCTGTAAAGACGGACACTTAGCATCACTTGCGGCAGCATTTAATGGCTTTTCGAGAGTCTTCTTACTCCTACGATCAAGTGGAACAGCTCTATCTCTTTTGTGAGCATCAACCAAACAATCTGGGTTTACACCATCTTCCCTAGAGAGATCTGAACATTTATGGGATAAATGGCTTTGACAGACGTTGCAGAGGGAACATAAACAATTCTTACAACTAAATTCTGATTTACTGGTTTTAGCAGCTTTCTTCTTTTTTGAAGAATTTTTTGATTTTGGTTTGACATTTAAACGAGAATTGTCGGACGCATCTTGGAAATAAAAATTCGATGATACAGCTGCAAGCAAGGAAAAAACCTTTGCAATTTTTTTTAAAAATATTCCATGTTGTTAGTTTACACACACACACACACACACACACACACGCACAGGGTGTCAATCATCTATTGCTCATATTTTAAAAAAATACATATATATCAACAAGTAAATTATCTAAAACTACTGTCAAGGAAAGTTATATTGGTTAAAAAAATTTAATTTATATATATATAATATATATATATATATATATATATATATATATATATATATATATATATATATATATATATATATATATATATATATATATATATATATATATATATATATATATATATATATATATATATATATATATATATATATATATATATATATATATATATATATATATATATATATATATATATATATATATATATATATATATATATATATATATATATATATATATATATATATATATATATATATATATATATATATATATATATATATATATAATCCTCTCTCTACAGTTCAACCTACATCTTTACACCACCCAGCTACTTTCACATTATAGCGTTGCTATTCGTCCCTGTGTAGTTAATTCATTCTTACACATCTGGGTTGATTCCACTCACTCAGCTCTCTTTGAAAAGGTAAGTCTAGACAAGGGGTGGGCAACCATTGGCACGCCGATAAATTTTTTATGACACGTCAAATAATTTTTTGATTTTTTTTTTTTAAGGTGGCAAAGGTTCAGAATTGTTTACAGGTAATTTTGAAGGTAAATAAATTTTTTTTTTTTTGTACATCATTTATAAATGATTCAAATTCAGCAGTAGATTATCTGTTATAACCTTTTATTGTATTTTAGTTGAACAAATGTATAAAAGTTCTTCAAATACTTAAAATTTATCAAATATGTTCTTAAAAATTTTGGGTGGCACGTAGAAATATTTTGTGTCAGAGATTCTGCCGATTTTGGCACGCACTCTCAAAAAGGTTGCCCACCCCAGGTCTAGACCTTTTCGTTTTATCAACTCTTCAGCTCTCACTAATCTCTCTTCAGTTTCCGTTACGGTGGACACTGTTTCTCTGATCCCTCCTAATCGCATACCTTCTCCACTGAGTGGAGGGACTTATGATACATGTAATTATTAGGAACAGTCTCATCCTTTTTCTTCAAATTATATCCTCATACTTAATCGCTATGCTCATTCTTTCATGTTATTCACTGTAAAGTTCGGAACACACTCGCCTTACCAATTTTCCCAGACTCATTTGAATTGCATACAATGTAATTTGAAGCATGTCGACAGTTAATTTGACCCTTTATTTCGACTTATCATAAACTCTGATGGAATTCAGTATTTATTACCCTGTCCTTTCCGACCCAGAGGAGACATATATATATATATATATATATATATATATATATATATATATATATATATATATATATATATATATATATATATATATATATATATATATATATATATATATATATATATATATATATATATATATATATATATATATATATATATATATATAGTTTATTAAAGTCCATAAAATGTGGGCTCTGACTCACGTTTAAACTCTCCCCCCGTCCCCACGCTATTCTACCCCAACAAGAAAATACATTCTATCGACAACTATTTCTACTTGCTGCCAATCATCTGATCCCTCAAAAAAAAAAAAAAAAAAAAAAAAAAAAAAAAAAAAAAAAATAGGTTTTTTTTTTTTTTTTTTTTTTTTTTTTTTTTTTTTTTTTTTTTTTTATTTTAATTTTTTTTTTTATTTTATATTATAGTATATATATATATATATATATATATATATATATATATATATATATATATA
>SEYY01018775.1:90000-92500 GCA_009176605.1 Armadillidium nasatum | reverse complement strand
GATGTTAAATACGGTCAGAAATAGTCATAGACTTTAACTAATAGTAGAAGTGTACCTTAAAGGTTGAGGAGTGCATAGTTGTTAAATGTGGTCAGAACCTATTCAAAAATTTCAGGAAATTTCTTGACAATGAATTAACAGTTACAGAGAGGTTTCCATAACCTAAATTCCCCTTGCTCTCCCCTCACACCTCTAATTTACTCGCTACTCTCAGAAGCTATTATAATAACCAGAATCAAAATCAGGTTTATCTTATAATGACCATAATCATAATCAGGAATTTATCTTATAATAACCAGAGTCATAATCAGGGATTTTTATTTTATAATAACCAAAAAAAATGATCGGCGAATTATTTTATAATAAATAACCAGAAACATAATCAGGGAATTATTTTATAATAACCAGAATCACAATCAGGTATTTATCTTATAATAACTAGAATCATAATCAGAGATTTATTTTATAATAACCAGAAACATAATTAGGGATTCATCATATAATAACTAGAATCATAATCAGGGATTTATTTTTTAATAACCAGAGAAATAATCAGGGATTTATTTTATAATAACCAGGAACCTCATCAGGGATTTATTTTATAATAACCAGAATCATAATCAGGGATTTTTTCATGATAATCATAATCATAATCAGGGAATTATTTTATAATAACCAGAATCATAGTCAGGAATTTATCTTATAATAACTAGAATCATAATCAGAGATTTATTTTATAATAACCAGCAAAATAATCAGGAATTTATTTTATAATAACCAGAAACACAATCAGGGATTTATTTTATAATAACCAGAATCATAATCAGGGATTTTTTATGATAATCATAATCATAATCAGGGAATTATTTTATAATAACCAGAATCATAATCAGGGATTTATCTTATAATAACTAGAATCATAATCAGGGATTTATTTTATAATAGCCAGAAACGTAATCAGAGATTTATTTTATAATAATAAGAATCATAATCAGGGATTTTTTTTATGATAACCATAATCATAATCAGGGATTTATTTTATAATAGCCAGAAACGTAATCAGAGATTTATTTTATAATAATAAGAATCATAATCAGGGATTTTTTTTATGATAACCATAATCATAATCAGGAGATTTATATTAGCATACTCAGAAACGTAATCAGGGATTTAACTTATAATAACTAAAATCATAAACAGAAGTTTATTTTATAAAACCATAATCCTAATTAGGGATTTATCTTATAATACCTATAATCCTAATCAGGGATTTATTTCAATAGATGAGGGCGTTGACCTTGAAACGAGATGAAAGACCTAATTTTTATTATTTATTGTCATCAATTGTTTCAATATTTTACAAAGATTTAAATTTTGGGAGGTGGAGAGATAATTACGATATAATTTAAGAAATAATAATAATAATAATAATAATAATAATAATAATAATAATAATAATAATAATAATAATAATAATAATAATAATAATAATAATAATAATAATAATAATAATAATAATATAATAATAATAATAATAATAATAAATAATAATAAAAAAAAAAAAAAAAAAAAAAAATTTAATTTTATTTTTTTTAATTTTTATATTTTAATTTATTTTTTTTTTTTTTTTTTTTTTTTTTTTTAAAAAAAAAATTAAAAATTTAATTATTTATAATTTAATATAATATTTGAAATTTATCTAAAGTTTAATTAAAGTTTATGTAATATTTTTGGATTATTTAAAGTTTACTTTATATTTATTTAACATTTTAATATTATTTAAAAGTTATGAAAATTATTTTATATTATTTAAAGTTTATTTATTAATATTTTAATATTTTTTACAGTTTATTTAATATTTAATAATTTAATTAATATTTAAATATTATTTAGAGTTTATTTAAAGTTTATTTAATTTTTATTTTAATATTATTTTTTTTTTTTTTTTTAAGTTTTTAATAATTTTTAATATTTTTATTTAAAAATTTTTTAATATTTAAATTTAAAAAAAAAAAAAAAAAAAAAAAAAAAAAAAATTTTTAATTAATTAATTAATTAATATATATTCTTATCATAAAAAAAATTTTCTTTAAAGTTATTAAAAAGATTTATGGATATTATTTAGAGTCCTACTACTGAAATAAATAATGTAGCAAAAGTGCTAAAATAAAATTGAATTACCTGAATAAAAATATAAAAATTATAATAATTTTAATTATGATAAAAATTATAATAATAATTCTTTCTATTTCTCTCTCTCTCCTCTCTTCTCTCTCTCTCTCTCCACTCTCTCTCTTTTAATCTTTTTTCTCTCTTTCTCTCCTCTTTCTCAATTCTCTCTCTCTCTCTCTCTCTCTCTCTCTCTCTCTCTCTCTCTCTCTCTCTCTCTCTCTCTCTCTCTCTCTCTCTCTCTACATATATCGTGCATTACATACTGCGAGACATGATATGTCATGAGTATAAATTTATCTTCAAACACCCTTTATCAAACATTTTAAAT
>SEYY01018775.1:80000-82500 GCA_009176605.1 Armadillidium nasatum | reverse complement strand
TAATAATAATAAAAAAAAAGAAAAATGAAGACGTAAATTATTTAATGTTCCATTAATTTAATAGATTATTTCCATCATCATATAACTTTTATATATTAAAAAGAACATCATCTATTATAATTTGTACAACATTTCATATATATATATATATATATATTATATATATATATATATATATATATATATATATATATATATATATATATATATATATATATAAGATGGTTAAGAATGAATATAGCATGATAATGAGAAAATTATATTGACTCAAAATACAGCATCTAATCAAAATAATTAGATGTAAAGTTCATACATAAATCTTTGACATTAATTTTAACATTATCTACGTTTCAATCCATAACTGGGATCATTTTCAAAATTGCTGCAAAGAGTTAGAAAAATACATCATCAAGCACAGAATAATATCAATATTATTAGGCTATATTCATTTCTAGCCATTTTTTTATAATTAAAATAAAGCTCAAAAGGAGCAATTCCATCTACAACAATAATATATATATATATATATATATATATATATATATATATATATATATATATATATATATATATATATATATATATATATATATATATATATATATATATATATATATATATATATATATATATATATATATATATATATATATATATATTGTTGTATTGTTTGAAGGTATGCAACTCATTGGATGTTGGGAAAATAGATGAAGGGAGTGTGTTCCAAACTTCACCAGTAGTAGAGTACATATAAGACTGAGCATAGCGGTTAAGTCTGTAGTCCGAGTGTTGGACAAAGAAAACATAAGACTGTGGAAAGAGTCGCACAAGTTCTTCTCAATGGAGAAGATATACTTCGAGAGAGTTCAGAAGAGCAGTGTCCATTATAATAGCTATAGTATAGAGAGACTAATGCAACAATTCGACGGGTAGAAAGAGATTGAAGAGAGTTATTAAGAGCAGGAGAGGGGTCATCCTTCCTCGACACAGGCTGAATGAGAGCACATTTCCGGCAAGAAGAGAAGGTTGAAGTAGAAAGATATAGACGAAATAGTTTACCAAGACAGGGTGCAAGCTCGGAAACACAAGTTTTGAGAAGCACAGGAGGGATACCATCAGGACCGTACGCCTTCTTAGTGTTAAGTTGAGAGAGAGAGAGAGAGAGAGAGAGAGAGAGAGAGAGAGAGAGAGAGAGAGAGAGCAGAAATAACGTCTTTAGAAGAAATTACAATTTTAGGAATAAATGAGTTGGTGTGGGATGAAGTAGAAAGAGCTACGGAATCGTCTAAGGTTTGAGCATATATATATATATATATATATATATATATATATATATATATATATATATATATATATATTATATATATATATATATATATATATATATATATATATATATATTCAAAAACTATTCATACGAACAAGCAAAAGCACTTCAATGCCTCTTATTTTTAGTTATTATAAAGCAAACAAATTGTGGTCAACCTTTTTCTGTTATCCAAACACACACACATTCACAAACTCACCTATATATATATTAGTGATGGATCGGATGTCATATTTTCCAATTTGCGGATGCGGATGCGGATGCGGATGTTGAATTTTGGAGAAGTGCGGATGCGGATGCGGATGCGGATGTTGAATTTTCGAAATTGCGGATGCGGATGCGGATGTTGAATTTTTGAAAGTTCGGATGCGGATGCGGATGCCTTTAAATTCGGATTCGGATGTGGATGTGGATGAGGACGTGTAGTTTTCTCAGGTGCAGATTCTGATGTTTAATTTTCGCAAGTGCGGATGCGATTGGGAATGTTAATTTTGATGAGGATGCGGATGCGGATGCGGATGTATATATATATATATATATATATATATATATATATATATATATATATATATATATATATATATATATATATATATATATATATATATATATATATATATATATATATATATATATATATATATATATATATATATATATATATATTTCACTATCACCTTTCCCACTTTCGTGAGGTGGTGCCCGCCACAATTCCCTTACAAACATAACTATTCTTACCTTTCAACGCTTTCACCACCTCCCTCCATCTCTGTCTCCACAAATCTTCTACCCTCGTCTAAACTCAAATTCCTTCCATCAAAATCACTCTCACTCCATCCATCCATCTCCACTTCGGCCTTCCCTCCCCCTACCCTTCCCTATCTACATCGGATCTACGTACCTTGCCAACCATTCTGTTCTCTTTCATTCTTCACATATGTCCAAACCATTTTAGCACATCCTCCTCCTCTCTATCAATTACACCCTTCTTCCATTTACACATCTCCCTTATTCTTTCATTTCTAATCCTATATCAATCCTTCTCAATTTATATATCGCTCTCAAATCTTTCATCTCAAAGACATTGAAACTTTTTCTCGACCGAGCACTTATCGTCCTATGTTTCACACACATACAATACAGAAGGTGAACACATACATTCAAACATTCTTA
>SEYY01018775.1:50000-67500 GCA_009176605.1 Armadillidium nasatum | reverse complement strand
CAGTAACTTACGAACGCAATTTAAATATAAAAACTAAAGTACGTAATTTCAAATATATTTTTACTATGTTACGAACTCTAAAAAAAAAATACTAACGGCCTGTGAGCCAGTATTTTAGCTTATATGTTTGAAACAGGTGTGAAATATAAGGAACATATTCCCATTCCACACTTCTTGAATTTTTTTTTTTTTTTTTTTGTCAATTTATTTGTTTTTAGTTTTTTTGTAGTTTTTTTTATTAAGTACTATTTTGGATAATTGTACAGTTCATGGTATGAAATGTGTATCTTTTAAACTATAACATCTTCGTTAGGACCTTTATTGATATATCAGCAATTTTTGTGATGTTACTGTCTACCTATAACATAGGAAACATAGGAAAATAGAGACAGTTAGTGAGTTAGAAGCATAGACCTTAACTAAAGTCTATGGTTAGAAGACACAAGGGCCTATCGAGACTGTCTCAGTCCAAACAAATAATAACAATAACAATACTAATACATGCACAAAAGACTAGGTCTATCCCATCCCTAGTTATCAGTACATTCATGCAAAGGTAAAAGTAAAACGAAGCCCAATTATACATGCAAAGGCACAGCACATATGGTTTAGTAGGTCTAATTATATTTTATAACAAGATTTTTAATGCTTTAACTATTTTTAAATTTATTGAATTTGATTTTCCTACCCGTTATTATTTTTCTTCAATATACATTGCATTTCCAGTTTATATTATGAATAACTACTAAATACTAGGTAAGAGATGAACTATGCCTAATAACCAAGTATCCTATTAATGTATAAGGTAGACACTATTTTGAATTTTGATAGACCCCTATTTTGTTTTATTAATAAACAATATATGGATATTAAAAATCAATATTTGATACATATCAATTTGTAGTGAAAAAGTAAATTAGTATGAAGTAAAAAAGTAATTGGTAGTACTAAGCCTCAGTTGAGTATTTTTTCACTCTACCAAAAATATGAAAGAGCAAATTTAAATGAATTAAATAAAGTGAAATTAATCACAGAAGAGTACTTTTATTAAATAAAAACCTAAAAAACTATTAAGAACATAATAGTACACTGTTGACATCATTTTCAAATTGGTTTTTACTGATCTTTTAATATAGGAAGAACAGTATGTCAGTATTACAATTGATATTAATAAAAATTAATATTGAATAATTATACACCATTCCATTAAGGGTGATTTGTGATAATCAAAATATGTTATGATACATTATACAGTAATATTAAGTATAAGTTTTGGCATCATTGATAATTTTTAGGAAATTCTGTTTATTGATGTCATTTTATTTAAAGACCATAAAATATTCCTGCTTCTAGTTTTCAATATTCATTTCAAATGATAAATGCAAATATATTTGAAACTTTCCATCTTTACCAAATACTTCGTATATCATTAGGTATAGGTTATATGGGGTTAAACAATTTGAGTGGTATGCATTATTTTAACATCTAGAAACAAATTACCAAAACTAATCAAATTATTTAAAATTCACTTATAATTCCTTAGGAACTGAATCAAGTTTGTAGGCTATTAATTGAATACCATGAAAAAATTTGGACATTTTACCTGTCTATTTATATTGATAATCTAGAGATACTTTTTAAGCAAGAGCTACAACAATGATTTGTAGTTTAAAAAATAAATGTAATAAGTTGAGGTTGGGAAGATGGCATAATTTCTGTTGAAAAATTTCTTAGAACTTATAGATGTGATCCAGATTTGTTTATAATTTTTTTTTATCTAATCTCAATCATATATATATATATATATATATATATATATATATATATATATATATATATATATATATATATATATATATATATATATATATATATATATATATATATATATATATATAGTTTCATATGTATTAAGAATGGAACCTGAGCCAGCTTTTAAAAAATTTAAAGCACATTCTGGCTCCACTAACATAGTAAATGAATTTGAAAATGATAATACAGGTTATTCAGCTGCATTAGAGGAAGAAAGGGTGAAAAATGTGAAGGACAGTTCTTCTGAAAATGAATTAAATTCTGATAATGTTGAGTTATTGGAACCTTCAGTTGTTGTTGAAGATGATGGATTAAGTTGTGTACCTCCTCAAAAAGTAAAATCTAATTCTGTTGATGATGAACATGATTGTAATATTACCAGTGAAGATAAATTAACATGTTTGAGTGACTTATCTGGTGAAAAAAATAATGGAACTATTCAACTTCAAACTTCTTTTAATAAAAATAAGTCAAATATCACTTCTCCAAAAGAATCCGCATTCTTTAATTCAAACCAAAAAGGCAAGAAAAGGAAAAAGAAAAGGAAAAAAATTGAAAAGACAGAATATGTTGCACCTAATTACTTTGTGGCTGTTCAAGTTTCAAATCCAGAGGTATGTTTTCATATATATATATATATATATATATATATATATATATATATATATATATATATATATATATATATATATATATATATATATATATATATATATATTATATATATATATATATATATATATATATATATATATATATATATATTATATATATATATATATATATTGCACTGGATATAGTGTCTTATATGTTCAGATAATTAATCAAATTCATACCAACTAGATAATGAAATCAAAATCTTTTAAATATAATATATACCGTATGTATATATATATATATATATATATATATATATATATATATATATATATATATATATATATATATATATATATATATATATATATATATATATATATATATATATATATATATATATATATTGCACTGGATATAGTGTCTTATATGTTCAGATAATTAATCACAATTCATACCAACTAGATAATGAAATCAAAATCTTTTAAATATAATCCATATTTTATTGCTAAAATGTTTAATTTACAGTGAAATTGAAAAAGCTTGAAATGTACACTATTTATTCCACAGATTTGAGAAAATAAAGAGTATGTCTAATATGAATATTTTAAAAACTTAAAGGAAGTAAGGGGATAATCTTTGCCATATTACTTTTCAGTTCTTCAATTTTAAAAAGAAACTAATAAAACAAGTAAAATATAAAGCATTTTTTAAAAAAAAATAGTTTTCACCTCTAATGTTAATTATTGTAAAAGAGAATTAAAATTTTATTATGCTAATATTTCATTTTTTTCTGTTGCAACTTATATTTTAAAAATGTGTATAGTATATGAATGTTGTATGTTGTAATTGATCTTTTAATCTTTTTAAGCACAGTTTCATTATGCAGTTGTATTGTGTGAAAAATGATTCATAATTGGCTATTTTCGAGGCTTTCAAGAAAATGTAAATGAAAACTACTAGTTTATGAATGGTGTTTCTTTATTTTTATTCTTTCTAGATCCACAAAGCAGTGTTGAATGTACAGAAAACTATGCTGTCATCAAATGAAAAAATATCTGGATCATTAATTAATGTTTCAACACTTCATATAACTTTATTTGTTCTCCATATTTCCACCGAAGATCAATTGCATGTGTGAGTATTATATTGTTATTATTATTATTATTATTATTATTATTATTATTATTATTATTAGTAGTAGTAGTAGTAGTATTTAAAGTAGGAACTTTTAGGTAGATGATTTTAAACAGAATTAATTGCAAAATTCTTGTTCATTATTTTCTAATTTTCTATTTCAAAATAATTTATTAATTATATTGTTGTGTTTTTGTTAAACATAACCTTTTTTTATTTATTTATTTATTTATTTTTTTTATATATAAAATTCCAAAAGTGGATAATTTTAATTATATATTTTCAGTAACACTTGCATAAGTGTTGTAAATGAAACTTAAATTCTACTTTTTTTTTAATAAATATAGTAAGATAAAATGTTGGTTTAAGCTCTCAAACATGAAACAAATGTACATCAACAAAAAAACAAAAATCATAATGGCAATAATAATATATATATATATATATATATATATATATATATATATATATATATATATATATATATATATATATATATATATATATATATATATATATATATATATATATATATATATATATATATATATATATATATATATATATATATATATATATATATATATATATTGTAGTATTGTTTTAATACATAGTATAAAACTTATTATAATTATTATTATTTTTTTAATCTTATTAATTTATTAATCTTTGTTAATATAAATTTTTAATCTTATTAATTTATTAATCTTTGTTAATATAAAAATTTTTACATAGAAAAAAATAATGTGAAGTGTGTTAATATTAATTTCAGAGCTTGCTCAGCTCTCGATCATTGTGCGGCAAAATTATCGAAGAATCTTTCAGAAGATCCACTTTGCCTGAAGTTCAGTAGAGTTTCTCATTTTTCAAACAAAGTATATACCATGTAGTGTATCTGTCTCTAAATTTATTTATATTTTGCAAAATTTTATTCATTTTTTATGACCTACTTTTGAAATTATAATAATAGTAACGTAGCATTTATAAATACTCTGACTTCCTTAATGTTTAAGTTTGATTTAAAGATTGTTATGTTTGGATATATATATATATATATATATATATATATATATATATATATATATATATATATATATATTATATATATATATATATATATATATATATATATATATATATATATATATATATATATATATATATATATATATATATATATATATATATATATATATATATATATATATATATATATATATATATATATATATATATATATATATATATATATATATATATATATATATATATATATATATATATATATATATATATATATATATATATTATATATTTATATATTTATATTTTTTTTTTTTTTTTTTTTTTTAATTAATATATATAATTATTATATATATAATATATATATATATATATATATATATATATATATATATATATATATATATATATATATATATATATATATATATATATATATATATATATATATATATATATATATTACCTCTACGCTACCGCCAGTAGCGTAGAGGTAAAACTCTAAGCTTTTGTGCTATAGGGCCCGAGTTCGATACTCCTATAGCAAACTTTAGATTCTATGTTTAATAAATATTTGATTTGCGAGAATGTTAGCAGACTTTAATTATTACCTTATATATATATATATATATATATATATATATATATATATATATATATATATATATATATATATATATATATATATATATATATATATATATATATATATATATATTCAAAACGTTAAAAAAAAAAGTTTGATTCTTTAAATAATTTCAGGTAGTGTTTGCGCAGCTGATAGAAGATAATGATTACAAAAGGTTTTTGGCAACAACTGAACAAATTCGTGAACAGTTCCTTGACATGGGAGTTCTTTTAACGGACGACAGATTTTTTAATCCACATTTAACGATAGCAAAATTATCGAAACTTGCTAAGACAAATCAAAATGTGAGAATTAAATAATGTAATATGCGTTATATGATCGGAAGTGTATATAAATTTATTGAAGTAAATTGTAAAACAAATTAAAATTAAAGAATTGGTCATTGCTGTCTTGTAGAGTGATAGGGTATATATATATATATATATATATATATATATATATATATATATATATATATTATATATATATATATATATATATATATATATATATATATATATATATATATATATATATATATATATATATATATATATATATATATATATTTCAGCAGCTTTAATAGAAAGTTGTGAAAATAAATTTTAGGAGGTATAAATTAATATTAAGATCTGACAATAATAGAAATAAAGAATTAAACTTTTGAAAGCATATTGATTGTCAGTTAACGGTAGGAATTTTCTTTATGTAAAAATAGAGAGTTTTCCCCATTATTGTTAGTTAACGATAGGAATTTTCTGTATGAAAAAATGAAGAGAGTTTTCACCAAGATTATCAGTTAACGGTAGGAATTTTCTGTATGGAAAAAAGGAAGAGATTTTCACCAAGATTGTCAGTTAACGATAGGAATTTTCTGTATGAAAAAATGAAGAGAGTTTTCACCAAGATTCGAGAGGTAGAAGAAATATAGAGGGAAAATGATACAGTCAAAGAAATGTATTACAACTTAAATTGTTTCATTAACTTGGGGAAATTTCTTTTGAATGATTTGGGTAGATTTTAAGAGATTTTTTTGTTTCGATAAATGAAGTAGATTAAATATGAAAAGTAAATATAGGAAAATGATTTTGAAGAAAAGAATTAATAAATACTTTCAGAAGTCTTCTTATTTTTTATTAAAATCGTTCATTTGATTATTCAAGTAGGATGTAGCTAGAAATGTGCTAATAATACATGAAATTCTAGAGAAATAAGATAGAAGATAGAGAAATAAATTGAGTTTAAAAGCTAAAGATAAGACTATATTATCAAGATATATTATCAAGTCACTATTATCAAGAGAACATCTTTATATTAAAATGTTTGTATTTATAAAATATAACAAAACTAGATACATTGACTAGGATGTAGGAGAAGGTAGGAATGAGACTTTTTTTTTTTTTTTCATGTAGCAAATCATCTCGATACTATTTACTATAATAATAATGTTTCTAAAAATAATTAGTTTACTGTTCTTGTTAGATAAAAGCATTTTATAATATTTATGATATATTGCTTTTGTTATATTTTTTAGATTCATATTCGCAAAATTGAACCAGAAACTTATGCCTCAGAAAGAAGCAAATACTTCGGAGAACAATATGTCACTGGACTTCAGTTGCTTTCTATGAATAAACCTAAAGATGAAAAAGGATATTATTATTCCGAAAGGGAAGCTTTATTTGGTACGTTGATTTGTTTGCTTTTGTTATATAATTATCCTTAATTTCTTTTGTCAAAAAATGTCTTATATTTAAACTACCACACAGCAAAGATGACCATAGTTTAATACCTTCTATAGAATGGTTAGCGTGGGTTAGTTATTTAGTTATCATTTTAAAAAATTTCAAATTTGGGTTTTAAAACTAAGGGATGTAAATTCTTATAAAACTAAGAATAGTGAATATGTACCAATAAAAAAATTTTTAGCAGTATTTTCTGTTAAATGTTTAGAAGGTTTTACTGGGATGATTAACTTTTCTTTAGGAAGGTTAAAATGTTTAGAGAGCTTTAGTTGTAAGGTATTTTCGGTTGAAAGTCGATGCACTTAACCATTTTATATATGGATTTAGTTTGGCTGCAATTGACATTTTACTGCAGAATGGTGATTGAAAGATAAATACAGATTAGAGCTGGTATTATGTTCCCAAAAAGGTTCGTGCTAATTGAAATCACGTTAATCGAACTCAAAACTATGGAAAAATAATGTAATTCAGCTTGGTATAACTAAAAACCATGATATTTTAGACAGTTGAGCACGAAATAATTAACATCTCATGCTTTACTTGCAGTTTTTATTCCCATGAAAAATTTAAAATCATTAATTTCCATTCATTGTCATACAAAATTATAGAAATGCTTATAAATTTTTTTTAATGACAACTTACGTGAGTATAGTATGATAAGTCTTCTTTTTCTTTCATTTGTTAATTCCTGGCTGTTTGTGACATGGCTCCTTCAAGATTTCGGCACATTCGGCTGCTATGATCCTATCCGGATCATTATCAAAGCACTGTTCTTTCAAAATTTCTCCATTTTCTCAAAATTTTCACAGAATTTCTTCTGTGAGATTTCCTTTAATGGAGTGTTAGTGTTTCTATCATCTCTAGTTTTGTTTGCGTTTTGATATTCTAGAATGAGGAGATCGTTATCTCTAATCTCTTCCATGGGCGATTTTATAAGTTTGATTACATTTTCTATATCCGATTCTTTAAAACAATCTTTTCTACGTTTTGCTGACCATAGGAAATTTTTTGGCTAGGAACCATTTAAAAAATTTCGAATTCAACTCTTTTAAGGATCACATTAATTGAATTTAATACGCGCAATTCGATTATTTTAATAATAAAAATCTGTCGCATTAATTAAGGATGCGTTAGTCGAAAGACCTTTAATTAGAAGTATTCTGTAGGCGTACATTTAATTTTTTTTTTTTCCTTGCGCAATATTTCGGGAAAAATTGAATGTTATACAAATTATTTTTAATTATGCTGAGTGAAAAGAATAGTCTTATCTTAAATAGATTAAAAGTTTTATTATCGAAATATTCTTATTATAACTTCCATATTTCCTGTAGTTTTTTTTTTTTTGAATTTTCATTATTTAAATTAACGGTAATAATTGAATAATTATTACCGTTACTTTAAAAAAACAATAATAAAAATTTCTATATTTGTCACTTAATTTATAAATGTTACAGATTTTGTACCAAGGGAATCGACAGATCATTCTGAATGTTGTTTCTTGGACCATCCAGAAAATCCCCAAAACTCAAGTAAATCGGATTCATCTGGTCTTAATGAGGCTTCATCTTCGTCTTGTATACCAAATCCATCAAGTATTACAAGCATTTCAGTTTCTAATTGCATTCACCGTCCAGAACTTAAAGAAACTGTTGGGAACTTCAGTAATTTGAAAGGTACTTTGTCAAATTCATTGCATATAAATTTTTATGATATAATATATGTTACAAATATAATTATTCATCATAATATGTTTCATTATCATAGCTTTTTAAATATTATTTTCTGTAAATGCCGTATAACACTTCTCCAATCACCCAACTTACTTTCATTTTCCTCTAAGCTTTTCAAATAGATGCTGATTAATATATTGACATGGAGGCTTTGATATTAGATGTTTAACTACACTTTCCATGTTGCCAGATGTTTCTTGTGACGACAAAGAGGAAAATAATTATCATCTTGGACAGAGTCTTAAACCACCTCATACCTATATCTGTGAGCAGCTCTTGAGCGAAGTTTATTCTTTCCTATTTGTTGAAATATTTCACCATATCTTGGATAATTTTATTGATTGATCACAAAGCTTTTCAGATACAATACTTGTTGATGGAGAATTAAAATTTTGTGATGTAATTGATTATGATTTTTCAGTGCAAAATTTGGTAGAAATCAATGTATTCCTGTGAAGTACAATTCTATGAAGGGAAATTGACTTGTAATTAGTTTTAAAATATTTAAAAATGTTCTTGTAGAATGAAATTCATTCTATTTTATGTTAATTTTAATCAGTGATAATTTCAATTTTAAAATTTTTTTATTCTGTGTAGGGTAATATGTTTATTTTTTGTTTATTTTCTCGTACAAAACTTTTAGGGTAGTTAATACCAGAATTCAGCTGCAATTAATAACACATAATGATGAAGCTTTTTCTGCTTTTATTAATCCACTGACTATCTTTTTATTAATTGAGCAGGTTGTGTTTTTTTGCTGAATACTTTTTTTTAGTATATTAAAAAATATTTAGAAAAATACTCATTAATTTATATTGCAATTTACCCTATTGTTATAATTTATTACAATCTCCCAAAATGCTCATGACAATTGTTTTCAAAGTTGAGTAATCAATAAAGAAAATATTAATTATCAGCAGATATTAATTGCTGATTTAATTTACAAAAAACAAACTTTTTATATTTAAAAAATCGCTATACAATTCATCTTGTTAAAATTTTGTATTTAAAGTAATAAACTTTTATCATATTTAAAAACGGAGACATATACTAACTAGAAAAAAATAATTATATCATTGTTAGTCATAGAGTGGAAATAAGAAAGAAAGATTTAAAACTGTAGTCTATATCTTATTTTGATTTGTCTTATAATTTTCATATGCTCTTAAGTTGTGGTCAGTTTTGATATCAATTGCTACTTATGTTTTATTCCTTATGTAAAATTTTTATTTCTTGCCACTTGTGTTTTATTCTTCTTAATCCTTTGATATTTATAAAAAGTATCTAAAGATGGTTACATATGGTTTTAAATCGTAGTAAGTGATTTTAAAGAAAGAATATTTTAAAATTAGTTTTGAAAAAACGTTTTATAAACTGGATCTTATTTTTGCATAAATTAATTCATTGGTAGTGATTTTGTTAATAATTATATATATATATATATATATATATATATATATATATATATATATATATATATATATATATATATATATATATATATCTTTTCATTTTGGTTTTCTCCATTATAGTTAATTTGGAATAGTAGTATTAACTTGTAATTTAGATGAATTTGGAGTTCTAATGTTTAAGACATCATTAAATATTGTACAATGTCCGATGATAGAAGTTTCTTCCAGAACTTCACCACCGACTTGCTTTCATTCAAAGTTTACTTTTTTTTCATTATTTCTGGAAAATATATTTACACTTAGTAGAACATCACTTCTCTTGTTGACAAGCTTAAGTACTGAGGCACTCCTCCAGTGGCTGAAGATCCTATTTTTTTTCCCTCTACTGTAATTCGATTTTAAGCCAAAGGTGGTTGTTGCTCATATGTTTTAGATTCTCATGCTTATATTTCATTCCAGAATGATGCAATAAATTTTTTTTCTTCATGTAAAATGCAAAAATTCATCTTCACTCCATTTTTGGCATTTTGCAAGAATTAACTCCTCTAGTTTCATCCTACGGTACCATATTTGAATTAGCTTCTGCCAAAGCTGAACTCTTTGCTCATAATTTAGGATGTAATTCCACTTAAGACGACTCTGGAACACTTTATCCTCCCTTCTCTCAGCCTCATATATATACCTAGTATTTTAATATATTCTAAAAAATTTGTGTTTCCTCCGAGTTTCACACCAATAAGGAGGTCGGCCTTGACGATATCGCCTATTTTTCTTAAAAATTGTTATACTGAATTTTCACCCTGCTTTGGTAATCTACTTCGTCTAAGCCTTATCGATTTTACTTTCCTTTTTTGTTGGAGAATGTGTTCATTCTTCCTATGACGATAAGGTGGGACCCCTCTCAACTCTCTAACTGTTCTATTGCTTATCTTTAGTACTTTCCAGAGTTTTCGAATAAATCTTTAATAGTAAGATTTGGAAACCTTAAAACTTATTCTTAGTCTTCAGCTTAGTTTACATAAGAAGCGTTCTACTGACTCCTAGACCTCTGTTCTTCAGCATTTCTGTGTATCTTTTTCTGTACTGCCGAACACGTCGAAAGTCTTTGATAGTTTTCAATTCCAAACTTCCCTCATTTTGTGTTTTCCTCTCTGATTTCCTTTCTGGTGATTCTATAGCAGCCGTTGTGGTCGACCACCGTTCATCCTTTAATTTATTAATAGTGGTGTTCCTCTGGATCTATCCCCAACTGTTTGTTTCTTTCTTCTCTTTAACAAATTTTCTAACACTTCGTACCTATTTATTCCTATGCCAACGACTCTATCCATTGTTACGTCTTTCACTTTAAAAACCGTCCAACCTAATAGCAAATATCTCATGCTAGGAGGGTTACCGTAGAGCAACTAACCTCTAATCTTTCTCGAATTTCTAACTGGAGCAGAAAAAATGGATTTCAATACTTCAAAATATTAGTCCTTAATCTTTCTATTTGAAATCTTCTGTCCTTGGAAAGTTTCTCGTTATTTTGTCTTAAACAAGTTTGTAAGAGGTTGGTTGTTCTGAAACATCATTGAAGTTTTTCTCAGTTCTTGTTTATAAAGGGGTGTATTCCTCACACATCTGGAGTGACCCCAGCACTCTTTATAAAGATGGAGTTTATGGTTTCCGACTTTTCAGCTGTTAATTTCGCCCTATCTTTCTTTAGTCTCTTTCTATTTGTAGAATTGAGCGTTCTCTTTTTAAAAATTCTCTGATTCGAGACAACAGCTACTTCCAGTCTTAGAATTGCTGACACATTCTTAAAAATTGTTCTTCTGAGTTTCCACAATGCTTTGGTAATCAACTTCGTCTATGCCTTTTCGATTTTACTTTCATTTTTTGTGGGAGAATGTGCTCAAATCTCAAATCTCAAAATTTATTATATATATATATATATATATATATATATATATATATATATATATATATATATATATATATATATATATATATATATATATATATATATATATATATATATATATATATATATATATATATATATATATATATATATTATAATACTTTGATAATACTTTATTATCATTCGTACATCGATGGGATGGTGAAGTCTGGAACACTCTGTTATCTATTTCCAGAGTTTAATTTGACCTGCACTTTCAAATATCATGTATCGGGATAGGTCGGCTTTTAATTTGACTTTGTTCTTGATTTTTTCACAACTTTAGTGAAATTTAGTTGGACATTGTCTTTAAGCCATTAGAGATATATATATATATATATATATATATATATATATATATATATATATATATATATATATATATATATATATATATATATATATATATATATATATATATATATATATATATATATAAAGAACCACTGGGCTGGAACATAAGTTCCAGGTTGGCTCTACTCGAAACGGAAGGGAGAATCACTTTTAATTATTCTTCAGTGTAAATCATTTGCAGAATGAGTAATTTGCAATGTAAAAGGAAAAATATCAGTTCTATTGAATATAAGTGAATCAGCAAGGAAATGGGAGAGGCCTAATTGCTTGGATATATATATATATATATATATATATTATATATATATATATATATATAATATATAATATATATATATATATATATATATATATATATATAAAGGGTGGTTAAATTGTATGGGCCGATGTTGAATGTGAACCACACCTAAACGTCAAGTTTTTTACTGCATTTTCATTTGACTTTTTTCAATTTCAGACTTACTCAATTTGAACCATGGAAAGATACACAATGGAGCAACGTGTTAAAGTTATTCAGGCTTATTATGAAAATGGGCGTTCAAATCAAAATGCATATCGTGCACTTCGTGATTTTTTTGGTCAATTTAATCGTCCAAATGTGCATACAATCGGAAAAATCGTGAAAAAATTTGAGCAAACCGGGTCTGTAGGAGATTTGAAAAGACCAGTGCATGCTCGTACAGCTCGTACTGCAGAAAATATTGCTGCTGTTCGCGATAGTGTGGCTGAGGAGCCATCCACTTCAACTCGTCGTCGTGCCCAACAATTGCACCTCTCACGCTCGTCGTTGATGAACATTATGCATAAAGACTTGCATTTAAACGCTTACAAGGTGCAATTGACTCAAGAACTAAAGCCTCTTGACCATACAAAACGTCGTCAATGGTCAGAATGGTGGCAAGAAATGGCAACAGTGGATGATCAATTTTCGAGGAAAGTCATCTTCAGTGATGAGGCACATTTTCACCTCAGTGGATTCGTCAATAAGCAGAATTGCCGCATTTGGGCGAATGCTAATCCAAGAGTGATTGTCGAAAAACCAATGCACCCACAAAGAGTGACTGTTTGGTGTGGTTTATGGGCTGGCGGCATCATCGGGCCGTATTTTTTCCAAAATGAGGCCGGTCAGGCAGTTACTGTGAATGGTGTTCGCTATCGTGAGATGATAACGAACTTTTTATGGCACGAATTGGAAGGTATGGATGTGGACGATATGTGGTTTCAACAGGACTTGCCACACAGCTAACGAAACAATGGCTATTTTGCGCGACAAATTCAATGGCCGTGTTATCTCACGTGGTGGCGATGTCAATTGGCCGCCAAGATCATGTGATTTGACACCGTTGGACTTCTTTCTTTGGGGTTATTTGAAAGAAAAGGTGTACGTCGATAAGCCAGCAACAATTCAAGAGCTAAAGGATGAGATAATTCGGCACATTAACGGCATAGAACCCCAATTATGCCTCAGCGTCATCGAAAATTTGGACCATCGGATGGAGGTGTGCCGCCGAGGTCGCGGCGGCCATTTGGCCGATATTTTGTTCCATACATAATTGAACCATACCATATTATCATAATAAAAAGAAATGACAATAAATTCCTAAGTAATTTGTGTTTTATTCAAAATCAACATCGGCCCTTAAAATTTAACCACCCTTATATATATATATATATATATATATATATATATATATATATATATATATATATATATATATATATATATATATATATATATATATATATATATATATATATATATATATATATATATATATATATATATATATATATATATATATATATATATATATATATATATATATATATATATATATATATATATATATATATATATATATATATATATATATATATATATATATATATATATATATATATATATATATATATATATATATATATATATATATATATATATATATATATATATATATATATATATATATATATATATATATATATATATATATATATATATATATATATATATATATATATATATATAGAGAGAGAGAGAGAGAGAGAGAGAGAGAGAGAGAGAGAGAGAGAGAGAGAAAAAAGAACATATTTATTTATATTTATTTTTATTCTAAAAAAAAAAAAACATTTTGATAATTATATTTATTGTCAGCCGCTGGTTTTGATAAGAGAGAGAGTTTCATTGTCGCATTGTTTGATTGAATGAAAGATTCTGCGTTTGCCCACAGTACTTTACATTTAATGGCACTCATCTGTCAATAAAGACTGTTTCCATGGTAACCGAATTGATCAAGAGAGTTTGCCTGACTCATACTTCTTTGACTTGACTCATTCATTCGTTACTTAGTAATTGGTGATTCATAAGAATAATGTGTATTGTTTATTTCGTATAATTACAAAACACACACTTATACAAACATACCCAATGCCTTTTACTTGTTTGTATTAGTCAAATTCCGAAGTAAAAATTGTATTTGCATAAACCTCGCAAAATTCTAGAAATTCATTTAAAAAAAAAAAAAATTAAATAAACGTTTTCGAGATAAATTTTAATTCTCATCAGGTCATCTTAACTATAGAATGATCATTATTTAAATCATGGAAGAGGGGAAAAATACTTTTGATCCTTAACAACCATTATTTGTTAAATCAATCCTGTTATTAATATTAGGATGGAGCAGATGAAATGTCGTATTTTATGAAAGGAGGAAAGTAAACTGAATAAGTTGAACTATTCAACATTTATTTAATTTATCAAAAAACACTCCATTGGCCTCAAACGCCTTTTATGAAATGAATCGCTTAAAGACTTCACCCTAGCATCACGCTTTGAAAACCTGTTATTCCTCAAATACAGTTCTGAGAGAGCATCACGAGCTCTCATTGCGTGTGCACGTGGTTCACTCACTCTAAACTCGTGATGGTCTGAAGGGCAGTATTTTGACTGCCTGGAGGGACGGCATATCCACCGTCAAAATACAGTTCTAAATGCTTGAAAAGATAGTAGTCCGTTTGAGAAAGATTTGGCAAGCAAGATGGGTGCGGTAATACATCATATCCAAGATCAGCTAATTTTTTAACAGTAGTTTAAAAAATATCTAAATTCGTATAGAAAAGTTACTCTCAATTGCTTTATTGACATCATTTCTTTAAGACTGAATATGATACAATATCCTTAATATAAAAGTCTCATAAACCACATATTGACCTAAGGGTTAACCAAATAACCCATCACACCACACCTAACCACACCTTATCGTACCGCACTGCACCTGCAGGTCGTGCCCCAGCACCGTCATCTTAATTTTTGAATCTTAAAAACACAGTGCACCATACCTTTATTTTAAAATCAGAATCCACTCCCAGGAAGGGTTATTACACCTGTAAGTTATTATTTTTATTACCACACCATACCTGGACATTGAAATTGCATACCGCACTGCATAGGTACATCAGGCAGCTCTAATATCCTATCGGAATTGATGATATATTGAATTCTGATTTATAAGGGAAAACGGGCTAATAATAATAATAATCCTTAAAGAATTACATAATCATTGCATATGTAATCGCGCTTATATTTTATGACCACAGGAGGGGATTATATTATATATATATATATATATATATATATATATATATATATATATATATATATATATATATATATATATATATATATATATATATATATATATATATCATATGGAACAACTTTCTCTGTCCAAATATCAACGCCTTTAATTAATAGTTTTTAAAAGGAAATAGCATTGCAGACCTAAAATTATTGGAATATTGATCTCCTGCCAAAAACGAAAAAGGTGACTTACTCTGTGATATATATATATATATATATATATATATATATATATATATATATATATATATATATATATATATATATATATATATATATATATATATATATATATGTAAGTATGTATAGTTTATACATGTATACAAGAATACTAACTTATTTGTTTTGTTGAAATCTTTGAAGGTGAGAATTAAACACCGGAACACTTTGACTCTTCGTCTTTGATAGGAAGGAAAATTTTTTCCATTGTTCATATATATATATATATATATATATATATATATATATATATATATATATATATATATATATATATATATATATATATATATATATATATATATATATATATATATATATATATATATATATATATATATATATATATATATATATATATATAATATATATATATATATATATTATATATATATATATACTGTGTGACCCTTAAGTCGCTTTAACATTTGAAACTAAATTTTTTTTATATATTTACTAGTGTTTTTTTTTTTTTATATAGAAAAGTTAACATATTTTATGATATATGTCGTTCAGAAAATAGAACATTTTAACAACAATGTGTGAAAAATTATTTTCACATAAATTACAACTGTTATTCATCACAAACTCTTCTCCAGTAATGTTTTTCCTAATTGATTTTAGTATATCTAATGCCAGAGAATGGATTTCTTACCGGATGTTGATTTTAGTTGCTGGAAGGTCCTTAGTTACAGTCATTTACGATCTTTCAGGTGACCTGACCTCTAAAAAGGTTGGGACTTTTATATCCTGCGAACGTGAAAGAAAATTGTAATCTTGGGTTTTCGCATTATTCGATCATTGTGGCTCTGACAGTTCGAATAGTTGCTAAATCTTGTTGACACAATGTTTCACGTCTGTCGTCTGCAACAAAATGGACAAAAGTTTTAAGCAATTTTCGTAATTTGATTGTTTTCTTGTTCGTCTTCGAAAATATGAGTCAAAATTAATTTTTTTGATGTCACATAGTAGTACCAAATGTATAACATGAAAGGATGAAACTTACGTTGATGGATGACTTTAGGATGCTCGGTATACCAAAACTTGGATTCTACTTATTCATATAACTAATAAGATGCAAGAACATTGGTTTCTTCGCTTATAATCAAATTGTGAATTTAGTGGTTTTCTTAAAGAATTAAATTCTATCTACATAGTTTAAATACTGTTGGTTTTTAATTCGAGCACCATTTTTTCATTTGCTGCATAAATGAGTTTACTTGCTCCATTTACAAGTTCACGCGAACTTGTGAATGTTTCT
>SEYY01018775.1:32500-40000 GCA_009176605.1 Armadillidium nasatum | reverse complement strand
TAAAACAGAAAACATATACGCACACACACACTTACACATACTCATGCACATACACTCATGCATGTATATACACATACTCTTACACATAAATACACCTACACAAAATAGTCTGGCGAAAGAAAAGAAATGGCTTCCTGGAAATCAGTTCCATTCTTTTCTTCTTTTTCGATACACCACAAAAATTGTCCTAACGAATCGTTGGGACAAGTGCCAAAAATGCCATCATAACATATTTTTTCAGTTACTTCCTTATTAAAAAAATAAATCGGTGAAGCGACTTTCTAATGCTTAACATGTCTTTTCTCTATTGAAAATTTTACTGTTAAATTTTCGCCACTTGTCACAACGATTCGTTAGGACAATTTTTGCAGAGTACTAAAATTTATTTTGTTTATTTAAATGCAGATAATATAGACGAAATGAGAGGTTGATTTTAAAGACTTGTATTAGGTGTTATCATTTAAATCAGCGTTTCTCAACCGGGGACCACAAGAACCCCAGGGGTCTACATGGACCCCCAGGGGACCACAGGGGACCACAGAAGCTTTGAACTGATCTTCATGGAAATTTTTAAAAATTAATTTAGGAATTTTACATATGACTATTTGGGGGTTCACATAGGGGTTCACATATGTAAAGTTAAGACTCAGGGGGTCCACAAGCCAAATAAAGGTTGGCACCCCTGATTTAAATTAAGAAAGAAAAGGAATTGCGCTGAATTAAGAAGATAAAGGAAAACTAAATTAATGAATAATAAAATTTAAAGAAAGATGGGAAAAGAAATGGTGAAAAATTTATTTATTACTGAAAAAAAGAAATAAAACAGTTTTTGCACAAGATGGAAGGGTTAAAAACAGCCTTGAAATAACTGATTTATTACAGGGAGGAAATATAAAATTAATTATTAGAGATATACATGTTTAGATGGAAACCGAAGTGGAGGAAGATGGATTAAGTTGCAGAAGGTTTCAAAAGAATATTTTGTAAGCAAAAATAAATGATAAATCGTACTACAAAAAAGTGAAAATAGTAGTAAGCTTGTTTTAAGAGTTAATAGAATTTTGTCATACTATTTTGAAAAGTTATTGCAATGTGAAGTAGTCTGGTACGAGTAGAGGAGTCATTATATAAAGTAGTTTACCTTTGTCCCTAGTTTTACTATTTACGGCTCTGCCCGTGAGTGGTGGCGATCTGTAAAAAAATTTAAAAAAAAAAAAAAAAAAAAAAAAAAAAAAAAAAGAAAAAAGAAACTTAAAGGTTGAAAATTCAAATACTATTTAGTTTATTTACACTTATTCATTCATTTAGTTATTCATTATTCACTTGCATATCCATTCACTTCTAAAAATTTCATAACTGATTTTTAAACATGATAAATATTTCAATATTTAAAAGTGAAATGTTAGGCTTGAAAACTATCGGTTATATTTTATATAAGTTATATCTAAGTCAGTTTGTTCTGTCACTTTCTAATTATAGCATTGAATCATGTCAAAATTTTATCCGAAAAATTTTTGTTTTTCAGCAGCATTGACTGGCAAAGCCGACTTCATTATCTTTGACACTGATTACGAGAATTACTTGGCAATTTTCCAGTGTGATCGAGCTGGACTCTTACATCGAAGGGATGTTACAGTTTTATCCAGAACTCCAGATGTGGATGATATGTTTGTACGTCGGGTAAGTTTATTTTAAAAGGTTTCTTTTACTAACTAGAGAATTCTTGTTTATTACAAGATTTTTTTTTTTTGTTTTTAATTTTTTGGTTTTCATTTTTTTGTAGTAATAAATGATGATGGAAATACTGCATCAAGTAGAATATTAAAAAAAATATATACATGTTAAAAATAATATGCAACTGTACATCTTTTTTTTTAAACCTTTAGAAAGCATCTATTACACATATTTAATGTTCAATTGTATATATTTTTTAAGTAAAAAAAATTAATTATCTATTTTTTTATCTAAAGGTTAGAAGATTGCTGGAAACAGCCGATGTCGGTCATGATGCACTTGACAAAATTTCTCAAGAGCAATGCAGAAAATCGAGGTAAAGCATTTGGTGATTTTGTTTTAGACGTTTGTGAATTATTTTGACTTAAGATTATGAATATTTCACTATTCCAAAACATTAAATTTAACTCTGTTTGCAAAACTTGTTGATATTAAATTAAATTGTAAAATTTGTTAGTATAGAAAACTACCTTAAAATTTTTAATTATTATATTAAATATCAGAAATCTTTTTATTATTATTTATAAAAATTATTTTTTAATTGTTTAAAATGTTGGCCTATTTTTTTTAAATTATTATTATTTTTTTTAAGTTGAAATCTTGCTAAACTGTTATTAAAATTGTACTTAAATAATAGAGTAAATAGATTGTGATATTATTTTAGTTTGTTATTCTATTCTTGTAACTTTCATGCTGCAGTGACTGTCTTTCATTGAAGATATTGTTATATTGTCAGCTTCTTTGATTCTAAGTTTTAAGATTATAATGGTTTTAAGATTATAATGTTGCTAGCTGATGCTAGAATAATATATAGCACCTTTAATGCTAGAATCATTGAAGTTTATTCTTATTAATTGAAATCAATATTTATTTTTCCATATAGCTCTCGCAACTGGCATATTGACGAAAAACTTTTTGGATTGCTCCCTTCTGGTCAAACGAGCAACCTTAAAGAACTCTCTCGAGGTGTTGCCGATTACGATATCTCTCAAATAGAAATTATTGGTGATGGGATAGAGCAGATGTCCGAAAGTTCGGGTAATTTTAGAGGCAGTATGACGAAGGGAGGCGCGAATATTTAAAGCATTGTATTAAAGAAAATGTACAATAAAGTAGTGAATATTGTGTTCTTACTGTTTTGTTATTTTTATAAAAATATTAAAATCAAAAAGTTTTTAAAGATTCCTTGTGAAAAATGGGGAGTTATGGGAATGTTTTTTAGATTTTTTTTAAAATAATTTTTTTTTCTTTTTCTTTTTGGGAGTTCTATGTTCATAGTTCATACCATTTGTGCATGCAGAAAAAAACTCTATAAATATCTAAAACTAACAACCATCATATGTTCTAAGCCACTTGCTTTAAAAAATAAAATGAATGCGAAAATTTTAAGATTTGGAATTAGTCAATAAAATTTTAAAATTTTAAAATTTTAAAATTTGGTCGTTATCTACATTTTTATTGAAATTTTTTTTGTTTATTGTTGTTAGCATGAAGTGGATCAAGAGAGAAATTTGTCTGTTCTTGATTTCTAAATACATAAATAATAATAATAATAATAATAATAATAATAATAATAATAATAATTAATAATAATAATAATAATAATAATAATAATAATAATAATAATAATAATAATAATAATAATATAATAATAATAATAATAATAATAATAATAATAAAATAAAATAATAATAATAATAATAATAATAATAATAATAATAATAATAATAATAATAATAATAATAATAATAATAATAATAATAATAATAATAATAATTATTGCGATTTCTTTCTGAGAGAGTGTCAAAATAGGTCAAATAACATGGAAAAGGCTTCTTTCGATCTGCTAACGTTCAATTTTCAATGTACAAAACGAAACTTTTTTTTTAAATCTTATGTTTTGGTCTTCACTCCAAAGTGACAATTTTATAGATCCAGTGATTTTAATTTCAATATTTCATTCCAAAACTCCGACTTAACCAATATATATTTTTTTCATTTGTTTCTATTTTTCAAACCTTATCAGTTCATGATCTTTTTTTTCTATTTCTTGATTTTTTTTTTCTTGATCTTTTTTTCTATTTCTTGGTCTTTTTTTTAACCTTATTTTTCTATTTCTTGATCTATTTTTCTATTTCTTGATCTTTTTTTCTATTTCTTGATTTTTTTTTCTATTTCTTGATCTTTTTTTCTATTTCTTGGTCTTTTTTTTCTAAATCTTATTATTTTTTTTTCTATTTCTTGATCTATTTTTCTATTTCTTGATCTTTTTTTCTATTTCTTGATCTTTTTTTTCTATTTCTTGATCTTTTTTTTCTATTTCTTGATTTTTTCTATTTCTTGATCTTTTTTTCTATTTCTAAATGTTCTTTGCATTTATTAAAAATGGCTTGACCCTATTTTACAGTTGCGTATAAAAGCATAAGAATAACTTTTCTTATAGTAAATAAAGCCTCCCTATTAAACAAGAAAATAATGTCTAATTTTTACATTACCACTACGGATGAACATGTAAATAAATGGAGCATTGTAATAGATTTCATAGGCTAACAAAATGGAACTTTCTATTATCATCAGTGATGTAAGTGCATTATTCTTATAGAATATTTTGTACTGATTCTGAATCTGGTATGCCATTTATTAGAAACAGAATTTTTTGTTGTATTTTGTTTCCGTATCAAACTCTCAATGATCTTTAACAGCACTCGAACCTAATTTCAATTTTCATACTATAGAGACATCATCATTTTCGTATCATCTGAAGGAACTTACTGAATACTTTTTATTGGGGAATATATGAAGACCTGTTTGACAATTCCTTTATTTTATAATGCTTAGTAATGGCGAGACTCCAAAATATATTGAAAGCAACAGTATTTGTTGGCCATTAACATAATAAGTGACTAAAATTTTCTCTAGGATTTCATTATTATTGTTTACTAAATTGCATTAAGACGAATTTCTAATATAATAATTAGAGTTGGTAAATGTACTGAATGGTTCGATGAGTAAAAATGGGTTTAAATTTCCATTGTGCTCTTAAATTTCTTTCACATTTCGTTAAGATTTAAAACAAGAAGTCTCCAATCATTCTCTGAATGCCTTTGAAATAATTTCTCAGAAGACATTTAGTGTTTCAACAATAAAACAGAAGGACATCCAAATTGAAGTAAACTACTATGTCAAAGCTTCGATTTCTATAATTACTCACTGTTAAGTTTTCTCAAACACGTTTCCTTCAAAGAAAGTATGTGAATCCTGCATTTAGTTTTCTCAAACACGTTTCCTTCAAAGAAAGTATGTGAATCCTGCATTTAGTTTTCTCAAACACGTTTCCTTCAAAGAAAGTATGTGAATCCTGCATTTAATTTTCTCAAACACGTTTCCTTCAAAGAAAGTATGTGAATCCTGCATTTAGTTTTCTCAAACACGTTTCCTTCAAAGAAAGTATATGAATCCTGCATTAAGTTTCTCAAACACATTTCTTTCAATTATTATTTTAACGGAGATGAATACGGATAATAGTATACGGATAAATCAACAAATTTATTCACTATGCAGATTTAAAGGTAAAAAACAAAAACCAAAAAATGCGAACGTTAAAACTTAAATTATAAAAATGGCAGTGAATTAAATCAACAAGCTGCTTCATCTAAAAACCATAAGAGATAGAAAAATAGTTTCATAGAAAACCTATAAAACTATTTCAAAATCGACTGAAGGAAACGAAAACTTTGAATTAAAACTTTGAAACAAAAACCTTAAAACAAAAACTTTGAAACAATAAAATTTGAAACAAAAAATTTGTAACAAAAACTTTGAACAAACAAAAATCTTGAAACAAAAACTTTGAAAAATTTTTTTGAAACAAAAACCTATAATTAAAAACAAAAACTTTGAAAAAAACAAACTTTAAAAAAAAAAAACTTTTAATAAACCTGGATGGTCTCTCATGAAAATTTTATCTTGGCTTGATTGAGAATGAGCTTTAAATTTTTTAAATTTCTTAATTTTTTGTTTTTTAAAGTAAAATATATTTATTTACGGCACAAACATTTATTTTAAAATCAATAAAAAGTTTAAAGATAAAGGTAAACTATTGGTTCTCAGTAATAAATATTCTAAGAATAGTAATAAGTATAGTAAACTGCATCGTATTCCGCTCTGTGACGTAACTGTAGAGCTGGTTAGATACCTCTGGTGGACCTAGGAAAAAAAAAAACCTCCTAGAAAAATTCCCCTTCTTGAATAGGGCAGTGTCCGTGAAGGGTGAATTTTGTTAAACCCCTATTAAAGGGCTACTCCTCTCCATTAGGAGGAGCACTTCTCTCCGGTAGCCTCTAACAATCCCCAAGGGATCAGAAAAGTGTATAAACCTGACAAATAAACCTCACAAAAGAACTTGAGGTCTCACAGGTAGCTAGATTTAGCTACTTTTAAACAGAATCTAACACCTTCTGAAGGAGCCATCCTTTTACTTAAAGGAAAAATATAGCTTTTAAAAATTATATAAAAATCTGTAATTATAATATATTATATTAAAAAAAAATACACTGAAAAAAAAAACAACAAATCTACTCGCAAACTAATGGTCCTCAACTTACTCTAATTTTAAATAAATAAATAAAATAAAAATAGGGATAGTACTATTACATTTTTAAACTCTCTATAATTTGATTACATTTAATTTTCTAAAATTTAAATTTTAAAAAAATTTAAAAAAAAAAAAAAAAAAAAAAAAAAAAAAAAAAAAAAATTATATTATTATTATTATTATATATATATATATATATATATATATATATATATATATATATATATATATATATATATATATATATATATATATATATATATATATATATATATATATATATATATATATATAACTAAGTCTGAAGCCTGACCACCAGCTGAAAAAAAGTTATTCCACTACTGAAATCGATATTTTTTTTATTTTTAATTTTTTGTTTTATTATTTTTTTTTTTCACATCACCACCGCTCTCGGGCAAAGCCCTTTTCAAAGAGGGGTGCAAATATGATATGTGTTATCTATACTAAGGTCATAGCATAGGTGTTATGAATCATGCTAAAATGCAAATATGTTATAACAATACCTTAGTGAGAGAATATACTTAAAAAATTTTAATTTTACTTTAAGAGCAAAAGAAATTTTCATATAGTAATAAACCTTTTCGATATCTTTAGTATAAATCATGGGTTTCCACTCTTTTATCGCTTGTGGACCCACTGAGTCTTAACTTTACATATGTGGATCCCTATGTGAACCCCTGAATAATAATTTTGCGTATGTGGACCCCCTGACTCCTAACTTTAAGTTTGTGGATCCCCCATATACTCATATGCAATATTTCTAAATTAAATAAACATTTTTTCTTTGAAGACCCCCCTCAAAGGTTCTGGGATTCCCTGGGGGTCCGTGTCGACCCCGGTTTGAAAACGCTGGTTTAAATCCTAATATTACATCTTTTCACCGTCATGAGAATGGTGAAGGATTGTATCGTTAAATTACTTTCAAGGAAATTACTCTTAACATAAAGGAGTGAAAAAAAGGAGTTTGAGAAGCATCTCTAATGAGTGAGAAAGAAAGTAAAAAATCAGCTGATGTCTATCACAATGCGCTGAATTTTTCTCTTGTAATCAGTCAAGTCGTAATAATTGATTTCTATTCTAATGAAAAAAGAAAAGAGAGAAACAAATATTCTCGAATTGTGCAAAAAAAACTGATTAAATTTGTTCAAATT
>SEYY01018775.1:27500-30000 GCA_009176605.1 Armadillidium nasatum | reverse complement strand
TCGATTTTAAGATCAATCTCAAAGTGTCTCATATGTAATTTACTCTCGATCTCCTATTTAGCTGTGTAAGGCACACAACATATGCACACAAAGTCTCACACACACATGCACAAATGTTATGGAAGAAGAGATATTGGAAATAGAGGAAAGCAGAAACGATGAAGAATTTCTTCCAGAATTTGAACTTAGGGAAAATTCTCAGAATAAATTTGTGTATAAACATATAGGATACATAGCTGACAGGTTTCGTGTAAGCTATAGGGTCACTGCTTCTATAGTCGATACAGCATTAAAGGATTTGGGGATATTGAATGAAAGTAATATGTTGGATAGAAAAAAAAGTTGAAAGAGAGAGTAAACGTGTTGGCAAAATGAATGACATCAGAATGAAATTAGAAAACACACAAATTGAAGGGATTGGATTTGACAGCAGAAAAGATAAAACTAAAAGAAAAAGATGGAACTGAATTGGAAGAGCATTATTATTATGAAAGAACCAGATGATATTTACATGACTTATGTTACACCAGATTCTGTCAAGGCCCGATGTATTACTGATGAAATAATAAGTTTCTTAATTGATTCTAATAGCAAGATTTCCCTAAAAAGCTATTCTTTGTGATCGTACTCCAGTTAACACTAGAAGAGTTGGTGGAGTTTTGAGACTGATTGAAATATATTTGGAAAGACCGATACAGTGGTTAATTTGCCTCTTACATGCAAATGAACTTCCATTCAGACACATATTCGGAACAATCAGGACCAAAAACTTTTTATTCAGGGTACCTTTAGAAATAAAATTGAAGAAGATGTAATTAAGCTGGAGATAGTTGATTTTAAACTTGTAAACAGCAAACTTGAAAAAATCCCTGAAAATATCGCGAAACAAATTAGCACTGACCGAAAATTTTTGTATGAAATGTGTATCAGTATAAAATTAAGGAATATATCGCCTTCATTAGCAATGAAATCTCCTAGCACCCTTCATTATGCCAGAGGGCTAACAAAAGCAAACACCTTATCTTATCTTGCCTTATTATACTTTATATTATTTTATCTTACCTTATCATACCTTGTCTTATCTTACTTTATCATACTTTATATTATCTTATCCTACCTTATCTTATTTTATCTTACCTTTTCTCTGAGGCGAGCCTCCGCCAATTCTTTCCTTAAAAGATTTTCCTTCATTTGAAATTCTTTTTCCCTAATCCACAAATCCTTCAATTCTGTTTTGTACTTTTTATTCTTTTCTTCCAATGACGCGATTTTGTCTTTTTCTTTTTCTTTTTCTTCTCTTTCATGAACTATCTAAAAAAAAAAAAAAAAAAAATTTAAATATTTTGAATTATGTTTATTATAGCAATTACTGTAATTAAATTTATAATTATTAGTCAATTATGATAAATTATTTCAATTATTAATTATTTATTTATACCTTCATTGATTCTCTGATTTCTTTTTCTTTTTCTTTCTTTTTCCTTTCTGCTGCTTCGTTTTTCACTCTTATTGCTTCATCTCTTTTTCTTCTTTTCTCTTCTTCTTTTTCTATAAGTTCTCTTTCTCTTTCTTTGGCTAAAAGCTGCTCTTTCTTTTTCGCCATTATTATTTCTTCCTATATATATATATATATATATATATATATATATATATATATATATATATATATATATATATATATATATATATATATATATATATATATATATATATATATATATATATATATATATATTCACAGTCCACCAAATACAAAAATCCGAATTTAATATATATATTTCACAGACCACCAAATGCAAAAGTCCGAATTTTATATATATATATATATTTCACAGTCCACCAAATACAAAAATCAGTATTTTAATATATTATTGGGGCTTCATAAGTTATGATGATTGCTTATTTTATATTATACCTATTTTTATACAATTACAATAGTAAGGATTTATTTATGGTATTATTTATCGTATTTATTGTATTATTAATAGCAAGGCTCTCCAACCTAAGACTTTTGTAGCACCACACTACCATAGTATATGACACTACCTTCCTTCTACGTAGCTCTTCTTGAGTCTTTTTTAGTTGATTTTCTTTTATTTGAGTCTCTAGCATTTTGGCTGTCATTTCTACGTGTCTTTTTCTTTGTTCTTCCCTTTCTAATTCTAATTTTTTAGCTAGTACAAGATTTTCATGCAACTGTTTTTTATAATATTTATCCTCTTCTTCTTCTTTTTTCCTGGAATATAATATATAAAATAAACTAAATAGTTTTTTGAGTTAATAACCTAACCTAACTTAACTAAAATTTTTTATTAATTTTATTATTATAATTATTAATTATATATATATATATATATATATATATATATATATATATATATATATATATATATATATATATATATATATATATATATATATATATATATATATATATATATATATATATATATATATATATATATATTAAAGTCTAAATTATTATTAATATAAGAGTAAT
>SEYY01018775.1:0-22500 GCA_009176605.1 Armadillidium nasatum | reverse complement strand
CTATCAATCTATCTATAAATCTATCTATCCATATTTCAATCTATCTATTTATAAATCTATCTATCTATCTATCTACCTATCTTTCCATTTATAAATCAATCTATGTATCAGTATATATATATATATATATATATATATATATATATATATATATATATATATATATATATATATATATATATATATATATATATATATATATATATATATATATATATATATATATATATATATATATATATATATATATATATATATATATATATATATATATATATATATATATATATATATATATATATATATATATATAATATATATATATATATATATATATATATACTATATATATATATATATATATATATATATATATATATATATATATATATATATATATATATATATATATATATATATATATATATATATATATATATATATATATATATATATATATATATATATATATATATATATATATATATATATATATATATATATATATATATATATATATATATATATATATTATATATATATATAATTATATATATATATATATATATATATTATATATATATATATATATATATATATATATATATATATATATATATATATATATATATATATATATATATATATATATATATATATATATATATATATATATATATATATATATATATAAATGAATATATATATATATATATTTATTTTAAAACTTTCTATTTATAAAATCTATCTATATAGCTATTATTATTTATTTCTATTATAAATCTATCTCATCTATCTATCCAATTATCTATCTAATTATCTATCCATATATTATCTATATATCTATCTATCTCTATCTATCTCTTATTCTCTCTCATCTCTCTCTCTATATATATATATATATATATATATATATATATATATATATATATATATATATATATATATATATATATATATATATATATATATATATATATATATATATATATATATATATATACTTGCATATAATTTCTGCTCTCTCTCTGAGTTCACTTTAAAAAAGTTGATTGTCACGAGTTATGTTTCTGAGTTTGTATTTTAATTTCTACTTAATATTTTTGTTATGGGTGAGTGTGTGCTCATGGGTTCTGAAAAGGATACTCATTTCAATCGTTGAACTATGACCTTCTCATCCTTGTCTTTATTCTCTTAGAGAATATCAAATTTACACTTTCAATTAAAAAATTTGGAAACTTCTTAATTCTTTAAATACCATTTTAAATCGCTATTATAAATGGTTTCCATAAGGTACGTTTGACTGACGGTCTTATCTCCTTTTTCTACACTATTTTTGGGCATTTTCGTTCGTCATTTTTAACGAAAACTTTATGAAGTATCATGCTCAAAGCTTTGACTTTATAGTTTTCCTCATTAGGTATATTTCTTCTCACAGAAACCTCTTTCTAATTTCCTTATTAGTGGTTTTTAGCAGCTGTTTTTAACGACCACGGTTCATTCTTAAAATCTAAATTCTGGGTTTTATGCTCATCTCTTTTTCTATTTTTTATTAACGATTTTCTTCTAGCTCTTCATCACTTCTCTCTACACTAAGCAATCTTCACAGAAGCAAATGTTTAATCAATGTTTGAAGGGTCGTGCTGAAGCTATTAATCCCATGTCTCTCTCTCAGATATCTGATTGGGACAGATTAAACCGTTTCCCAACCGGGTCCACATGGACCCCCAGGGGAACACAGAAGCTTTGAGGGGATCCTCATCAAAATTTCTTCAATTTTATTAAGAAACATAATATATATATATATATATATATATATATATATATATATATATATATATATATATATATATATATATATATATATATATATATATATATATATATATATATATATATATATATATATATATATATTTAGGGCAAATCACATAGGAAAGATCGACCTCTCAACAGATGGATCCATGGGAGGGGCTTACTCCGGAGTTTTTCAAATGGCTCCAGTTGCCTGTTTAAAACCTGGGCCAGAGGCATCTAAATATTTGAGATACATAAATAGAGATGTTTCTGTTCCTATGAAAGTAGGTATAAGAAATTTATGAAAATGTGGGAGTAAATTCAAAAATATTATTATTATTATTATTATTATTATTATTATTATTATTATTATTATTATTATTATTATTATTATTATTATTATTATTATTATTATTATTATTATTATTATTATTATTATTATTATTATTATTATTATTATTATTATTATTATTATTATTATTATTATTATTATTATTTTATTATTATTATTATTATTATTATTATTATTATTATTATAATTATTATTATTATTATTATTATTATTATTATTATTATATATTATTATTATTATTATTATTATTATTATTATTATTATTATTATTATTATTATTATTATTATTATTATTATTTTATTATTATTATTTCATTATTATTATTATTATTATTATTATTATATTGCTGTTATTATTGTTATCTTGTTATTTAATATTCTTTTTTTTTTTTTTTTTTTATTTTTATTTTTATTATAGTTTATTATATATTATTATTATTATTCTTACTATTATTATTATTATTATTATTATTATTATTATTATTATTATTATTATTATTATTATTATTATTATTATTATTTAGATCAGACTGACTGTATTAAAAGGACATTTGAATGAAATGGACGCCTACAAAGCAGACAACGACTTGACTTTGGATTCGGCAATTCACGAAAGAATTTTTTTAACTGAAAATACGAAGAGAATTCCCGTTCGAGAAGGAAGAATAAGAGGAACTTTGTTTATTCCTGAAGGTGAAGTGATTTTTAGAGGGTTTGGAACACTTTGGGATCATCTCTGGTTGTTTTCGCCCTTTAATTAATTTAAAAAAAAAAAAAAAAAAAAATTTTTTTTATATATTTTTTTTTATACAATGTTCTGCCCAATGCAGGGTATTTTTAGCACCGTGATTTTCTTTACTTCATCTCACCAGTTTGTCGTTACCATACCTTCTTGTTGTTACCAGCGTTGCTCCGCACGAACCGCCATCTTTTCTTAATACACATCACCAAGCTGCTTTTATTATGTGGCGTATATACCTCGCAGCACAACATTTGCTATCTCGACATCAGTAGTTTCTTTCAACAACTAAATCACTTAATGATTTTTAATATATTTGTTACAGAAATAAAGAAATCTAAAGTAAAATATAGTTTATTGTAATTATTGCTTAATTATATGTTATAATAATTATTATAGTATCTTCCAGTTTATAACAATAATTACATAAGCATATTATATATATAATAATTTAATTACAATTTTATAATATAATATTAATATATAATTATATATATATAATATATATATATATATATATATATATATATATATATATATATATATATATATATATATATATATATATATATATATATATATATATATATATATATATATATATATATATATATATATATATATATATATATATATATATATATATATATATATATATATATATATATATATATATATATATATATATATATATATATATACAATATAATATATTATAATATAATATAATTTTTATATAAAAATGTTTTAATACTTTTAATTATTCCTTCTGTAGGTGAAGGACCTTTTCCAGGAGTCTTGGACTTATTCGGAGGTATTGGAGGACTCATAGAGTTCCGGGCTGCTCAGTTTGCTGCAAGGGGATTCGTCTCACTAGCTCTGGCTTATTTTGACTATGAAGATCTTCCGAAAGATATTACGGAGTTTGATATGGACTATTTTGAAGAAGCCATTAAATTTTTAACGAAACAAGAAAAGGTTTAAAAAAAAAAAAATAAAATAAAAAATTAAATTTTAATTATTTAATTTATATTGCCCCTATATTTACAGGCATACACAACATCACATATATATATATATATATATATATATATATATATATATATATATATATATATATATATATATATATATATATATATATATATATATATATATATATATATATATATATATATATGACAGGTACAAAAGCCACATGTGGCAGTTGTAGGAGTTAGCAAAGGAGGTGATTTGGCATTATCAATTGGAACATTAATTCCAGAGGTGAAGGCGGTAGTTTGTATAAATGGTTTATCTGTGAACGTACTGAAACCACTCAAGACGAAGACCAAGACTATTCCTCCTCTACCATTTGATTTAACCAAAATAAAGGTAATGAAGGATTTGTATAATTGTTTCTATATGAACGTAATATGGAGACTTGTTTAAATATAATCCACTTTAATCTGAAGTACTCTCTCCCTCTCGTATATAATATATATATATATATATATATATATATATATATATATATATATAATATATATATATATATATATATATATATATATATATATATATATATATATATATATCCAAAGTTTGTGAAAGCAGATTTGGTTTCAACCTTTGATGTTGCAGCTGACCCATCGACTCATCCAGAATGTCAAATTCCAATTGAAGAAGCAGACGCTCATTTCCTTTTATTGTGTAGCAAAGACGACAAAACGGTAAACATTGAAAAGGAACATGATAGAATTTTATCAATTTTGGAAAGACGAGGAAAAGACAATTGTGAGGTAGATTTCTTTTCCAGCAATTTATTATAGATTTCTGTCCAGCAATTATTATAGATTTCTGTCCAGCAGTTTATAATAGATTTATGTCCACCAATTTACAATAGATTTCTGCCAAGAAGTTTATTATAGATTTCTGTCCAGGAATTTATTTTAGATTTCTGTCTAGCAATTTATTATACAAGTCTAAATTCATTTTATATTATTATAAATGATTTTTTATTTTTATTTATATCACCACCACCCACGGTCAGAGGAATTTTCAAGTATTACTCCTGAAGACAATCTCATTTAAATATAAGCCAATATATATATATATATATATATATATATATATATATATATATATATATATATATATATATATATATATATATATATATATATATATATATATATATATATATATATATATATATCATCTGGTAGGCAAAGGCCAGAGGGCTACAAATTTCCACTACAGTTGGGAAAATACCGGAACCTGGTCGTTAAAAGCCGACATGTCCAGATTCACGGCCTTTTAAAGTATGCAAGTAAAATAAATTAGGAAAACAGATAAAGGAAGTGTTTTCCAGACTTTACCAGTAGAGTATATGTAAAATTGAGCAAGGATTGAGAAAGGATGAGACTGTGTTGAAATTAGAGTCCCAGTAGCCCTCCTGTCCTCCTCAAGAGTTCAGAGGAGCAATGTCCATTGTAATAGCGATAGTATTGAGAGACTGGAGATCATTTATGAGAGCGGGCGAGTTGATAAGACGAAAAGCTCTAAACACCACCTTTTCAAGGAAAGTTGAATGAGTGAACAACCCAGGATGTGTAAGGCTTACTCCGTACATGGACGAGCAACAATACTATAAAGAGCAAGCAACTAGTGTGGTGAAGAAATTCTGAAGGCACTTCAGATCACCAACTTCTTAGAAGCTTGTCCAGAAGGAGAAGAAATGTGATCTTTCCAAGAAAGATCACGAGAAAAAGAAACACCAAGAATATTAAGGGCAGATGAAAGTTTGAGCTGTGTGTTTTCGAAGAACATATCATAGTTGTGTGGAAGATTGTGTCGAGTAGAGAGATGGAGGAATTGAATTTTTGAGGCATTGGAAACAACCATGTTTTCTCTGCCCCAATTTGAAATACGAGAAAGATCAGAGATTAGTTGCTCCAAGGCCACCGTCCTAGCGTCAAATAGCTGCTGCTATAGAACGACCGGAAAGAAAATCAGAGAGAAGGATAAATTCCGAAAGAGGAAAGTTTATAAATCAAAGGTTTGATCCAGATTCCATTGAATGCTTTCGATATGTTAAGCGCAACAGCAAAAGATTCACCGAAATATTATGTATATATATATATATAATATATATATATATATATATATATATATATATATATATATATATATATATATATATATATATATATATATATATATATATATATATATATATATATATATATATATATATATATATATATATATATATATATATATATATATATATATATATATATATATATATATATATATATATATATATATATATATATTTATATATATATATATTGAGATATTGCATGTGATCAAACTGATAGCGATTCTGAACTAGAAACTGCTGAGAATGCCTTTCAGTATAGTAGAGTTTCAAACATCTTTATGCAGTTTCTTTGGGATTTAAGCCTCGTTCTCATTTGGTAGCTGCCTTTGCATCGTTGATCATTACTGATTTTGCAAGATAATCATCTTTCAGGTCTACCATAAGAAATTTCTAATGGCTGATGGTATGGTTTTCGAGGGTGGTTTTCAGTATTATGTCTACGTCATTTGTTTGACAGAACTTCATCAAGATTGATCCTAATATCATGGTTATGGGTGGTGGCACACTTTGCTGAAAATAAAAGTTACCTCCATCCCCAAAAATTCAGTTAAAATAGGATATAATCTGTTACTGTGCTGTCAAAAAAGAAGTGTTCAGATAGGTCTAACAATGACATTTCAAACCACCCTATCACCTCGTAAGTTCATATAATGCTTCTCTGTGTTAAATTGGTTCTCACTTTCCCAGCTGCTTTTTTTTTTGTGATTTTTTTGGTCGAATAGGTCAACTTTATTGTGGTTTCAATACTCCAAACAGTCTTATTGGAAAATAGTAATAGATGTCTCTCACGAAATTTAACTTTCCTTTTGAGATCATCCTCACAAGGAGGAACATGGACCCCCTTAAAAAAAAAAAAAAGTTATTCCACTGGCAACAAACACTTCAAAATCCGATGGATGAAATCTTTTAAAATGACGGAATGATTTTCGAAGAGAAAGTTAAAAGTTTCCATTTCATGCCTTTCCTTTGTAGGTCTTCTGGAGGACAGTGGTCTTCCGGAATGTTACACTTGTACGTTTCGAACAATTTCCTCAGTTACAAATATATCTCTGATGTAAACATCGGTAAGTCACTTTGGTGATTCTGATAAGCCTCCCTTCCCAAACCTCTTTTAACTTCCTCTACGTTCTCGAACTCCTCGTACTCCTCGCAGTGACACTTTACAATGAATTTTCTCTTTGAAACATTAATCATAACGTATAATTAAATATTTATAGTTTTTCATTTCATATTCATTATTTTTATTTTTTATTTTTTATTTTTTTATGTCTTGAAAAGGAAGAATTTTTTATTAAATATCTTGTCCTTTTACCATAATAAGCATGGCAATAATAACGGTACAAGACTACAAGGTGTTGTGTGAGTGTGTTTAATTTGGGTGTATATATTATATATATTATATATATATATATATATATATATATATATAAATATATATATATATATATATATATATTATATATATAATATATATATATTATTAAAGAAATAAATGTTTTAAAGTTAATTAGTTCATTTCTTTACAGCTTATTAAATATGAAGGCTCTGGTCATCTTCTTGAGCCTCCTTACGCTCCTTTTGCACAAGCAACTTTTCACCCCATATTTAAAATAAACAGACTCTGGGGTGGAAATGCCCTCCAACACACTCAGGCTTCAGAGGATTCATGGAAAAGGATTCAGGAATTTATAAGAAAATACATTAATTAGATATATTTTTATTGCTAACATTAAAAGAATTCCTAAAAAAAAAAAAAAAAAAAAAAAAAAAAAAAAAAAAAAAAAAAAAAAAAAAAATTTATTCTGATAGGTTACGTTAGGTTTGGTTAACCTTATTCCTTCATTTATTGCTATTTTTCCTTAGGATTTTCTCAGGTCTATACTAAAAATAAATTTAAAGGACACGTTTTACTTAGCAATATTATTTTAGTTTTTTTTTTTTTTTATACTTTATTTTTTATTTATTGTTATTCTATTTATTATTGTTTTTAAATATCTTATATTTTCCCATACCTTAATCTGTGTAATTTCAGTTTCTTTAAAAACATTTTTGCCAAATAGTAATTTTTATACTTTAGACAATATGTAGAATACAAACTTGTGAATTTCAATATTCATTTGAATTTCGAAATTTGTCTTTAAAAAATTTTTTAAAATTTGAAAGAACTTTTATTTGAATGTCATTTTATAGTTATTTATTACAGTCTTTTACAATTTGAGGAGGTAGAAGAGTTTAAATATCTGGGAATGTTAGTGGAGGGAAAAGGAGGGATGGATGGGGAAATAAGGAATAGAGTGACGGAGGGAATGAAAGTGATGGGGGGGTCTGAGATAAGTTTGGAAGAAGGGAAGAATATCAAAGGAAATTAAGGTAAGAATGTTTGAGAGTATGTGTCTACCATCTGCAATGTATGGGTGTGAGACATGGGGGATGAATGCTCAGATTAGAAAAAGATTAGAAGTTTTCGAGATGAAAGGATTGAGGGCTATATGTGTGTTAAGGAGGGTAGATAGAATCAGAAACGAAAGAATAAGGGAGATGTGTGGATGGAAGAGGGGAGTAGTGCGCAGAGCGGAAGAGGGTGTATTAAGATGGTTTGGGCATATGTGTAGTAGAATGGATGAGAATAGGATGGTGAGTAGAGTGATGAGATCCGAGATAGAGGGAGGAAAGGGGAGGGGAAGGCCGAGGTGGAGGTGGATGGATGGGGTGAGGAAAATATTAGGGGGAGAGGTTTGAATGTGGACGAAGGTAGGAGAGTCGCAGAGTACAGAGTGAGATGGAGGGTAGTGGTGAGAGGGGAGGGGAGATAGAGAGTGGATGTGTGTATGTGAACGAACTGTGACGGGCACCACCCCACGAGAGTGGGAAAGGTGAATGGTAAAATAAAATAAAATATATAATATATATATATATATATATATATAATATATATATATATATATATATATATATATATATATATATATATATATATATATATATATATATATATATATATATATATATATATATATATATATATATATATATATATATATATATATTATATATATATATATATATATATATATATATATATATATATATTAATATATATATAATATATATAATATATATAATATATATAATATATATATATATAATTATCTTTCTTCTGGTGGGCAAAAGGGAAGAGGTCTTCCGATTTCCATCAGAGTTTTGGTAAATTAAATTGCAAATACAAATTAAATTGCAAATATATATATATATATATATATATATATATATATATATATATATATATATATATATATATAATATATATATATATAAATATATATATATTCGTATATCTATTTTATTACAAGTGAAAATTATCTAAGAAAAACGGTTTTGTGATTTTGCAATTGCAATTCAATTTAAAAAAAAAACGAAAGAATCAAAGAAAATTATCAAAAATTTTCTAAACATCACTTTGAAAACTTTATCGTTTTAAATTCTATATTTTATATAATATTATATATATATATATATATATATATATATTATATATAATATATATATATATATATATATATATATATATATATATATATATATATATATATATATATATATATATATATATATATATATATATATATATATATATTATATATATATATATATATATATATATATATATATATATATATAATATATATATATATATATCAGAACAACCACTAATAAAATTGTTTGGGAAAGGAAAAAAAAAATGAGTTACCAAAAACGTAATACGATGAATATATAGAAGATAATTAATTTTTCTACTCGTAGTTCTCCAGCATATAATTTACTGATTCTTAAGTCAAGAAATTGAGTTTTTGAAGTATTGAAGATAACAAAGTTTTCATTGTCATAGTTATAGAAATAAGGAATATACTCTCCCTTTCCAAGAATAAAATTAGAGAAATTTGTTCTTGGGATGGATGATTAGGATTAAAATGAAAAGAACAATTTAAAGTTGTTGGATAATTAAAAGAATTAAGTTAGTGGACAAGTCATTACTGGAATTAAAAGAGAATAAATAATGGGACTTATGTTTGAATGTAATTTTTATGTCTTCTCTGGTGGGCAAAGGTAAAAAGTATACCGAATTCCACCAGAGTTGAGGAAATATCAGAAACATGGTCGTCAAATACTGACATATCTCTATACGCGGCGTTTAAATTGAGTTTTTGAAGTATATATATATATATATATATATATATATTATATATATATATATATATATATATATATATATATATATATATATATATATATCCTCCGGTGGGCAAAGGTCAGAGGCCTACCAATTCCACCGGAGTTGGGAAACTATCCTTGGTCGATGGTGGCCGACGTGTCCAGATACACGGTGTTTGAAAGCATGCAAGTCAAAGGAAGTTGGGAAAACAGAAAAAGGGAGTGTGTTCCACACTTTACCAGTAGAGTATATGTAGATGAGCATAGCGGTCTGGGTCGGAGAGTTGGACAAAGAAAGGATGAGACTGTGTAGAAAGGCGTGTCGCACGAGCTCTTCTAAATGGAGGAGGTATGCAACGAGAGAGTTCAGAAGAGCAGTGTCCGTTGTAATAGCGATAGTAAATAGAGAGTGACGCAACAATTCGACGGGCAGAAAGAGATTGAAGAGAGTTAGTAAGAGCAGGAGAATTGATGAGAAGAAATGCCCTAGACTCCACCTTTTCTAGGAGAGCTGTATGTGTGGATCCACCCCAGATGTGCGTACTCCATACAGGGGTGAACAACACCCCTATACAGAGCAAGCAACTGGGGTGGATAATTCTGAAGGCGCCTCATAATACCCAACCTCTGTTGGGTGTATATATATATATATATATATATATATATATATATATATATATATATATATATATATATATATATATATATATATATATATATATATATATATATATATATATATATATATATCAGGAAGCTTAATGTTAAAATATGATTGATTACAATAAAATGATAAAATGAATGTAGTTTGTCAAGGCTATTGGTGTGATGCAACATATTTAGCAGAGAGCAGAAGTTTTCATTATATTCGTTAACAAGAGAGTCGTATAAAAAGACAATGAAGGTATAAAAAAAAATTTATTTTATTTTATTTAATTGTTTATTTAGTTTTTTTTCTCAAGTTTAGAAAAGATTTTTCGAAAATACTACTCGTTATATAATTAAATGTGTACAATTACCGTTATTATTGCTGATGATTTAATTATTTTCTTACCAGGGTAACATTCTCATAGTGAGTCCAGAAAAGTGTCTGCAAGATGAAAAAGTTCTTGTAAAGATGCAAAATCTTTCTCCAGGGTCTGACGTAACACTGACATCACGTGTTGGTGATGATCTTGGTAACATTTTCTTCACATATTCACACTTTAGGTCAGTGGGTATATATATATATATATATATATATATATATATATATATATATATATATATATATATATATATATATATATATATATATATATATATATATATAATCTAGAATATTTAGGACAGATAAAGGTTTGAGTTGTGTGAAATATTGTGTCGAGTAGAAAGATGGAGAAATTGAGTTTTTGAGGCATTGAAAATGGCTATTTTTTCTATCCCAATTCGAAATACAAGAAAGGTCAAAGGTTAGTTGGAAAAAATCTATCTTGATCGATGGAGACTGACATGTCCAGATACACGGCGTTTGAAAGTATGCAAGTCAGTGGAAGTTGGGAAAACAGATAAAGGGAGTGCGCTCCAGACTTTACCAGTAGAGTATATGTAAGATTGAGCATAGCTGTCTGGGATCTGAGAGTTGAACAGAGAAAGGATGAGACTGTGTAGAAAGGCGTATCGCATATGCTCTTCTCAATAGAGGGGGTATGCGACGAGAGAGTTCAGAAAAGCAGTATCCGTTGTAATAACGATAATAAAGAGAGAATGTTGCAACAATTCGACGAGCAATAAGGGATTGGAGAGAGTTTGTAAGCGCAGGAAAGTTGATGAGTTGAAAAGCCCTAGACTCCACCTTTTCAATGTGAGCTGAGTGGAACCACCCCAGATGTGTGAAGCATACTCCATACAGGGGAGAACAACACCCTATAGAGAGCAAGCAAATGGGATAGAGTGAAGTAATTCTGAAGGCGCCTCAGAACACCCAACCTCTTAGAAGCTTGTTTAGAAAGAAAAGTAATATGATCCTCCAAGAAAGATCACGAGAAAACGATATTCGAGAATATTAAGAACAGATGAAGGTTTGAGTTGTGTGTTTTCGAATAAGATATCATAGTTGTGTGGAAGATTGTGTCGAGTTCAGAGATGGAGGAATTGAGTTTTTGAGGTACTGAAAATAACCATATTTTATCTGCCCCAATTTGAAATACGTCAAAGATCAGTGGTTAGTTTCTCCAAGGCTACCTTTCTCGAGTCTATTAACTGCTGTTGGGAGAAACGTTTTTCAAATTGGAAGGAGGTATGAAGTGTGGAGTTATCAGCATAGGAGTGGATAGGAGATGAAGTAATAGAGAGAAGTTCATTAATGAAAAGCAGAAAAAGTGTTGGGGATAGGACAGAACTCTGAGAAACACTATTATTAATGGATTTAAAAGAAGTACTGTGGTCGTCTACAACAGCTGCTATAGAACGACCGGAAAGGAAATTAGAGAGAAGATCACAGAGAGAAGGATAGATACTGAAAGAGGGAAGTTAAGAAATTAAAGCTTTGTGCCAGACTCTTTCGAAGGCTTTTGATATGTCCAGCGTGCGACAGGAAAGGATTCATCAAAATGCTGAAGAGCGGTGTACCAAGAATCAGAGAGAAGGGAAAGAAGATCACCAGTAGAACGTTTCTCTCGAAAGCCATACTGGCGATCAGAGACTAGATTAGAAGAATTGAGATATTTCCAAATCTTCCTGTTAAGGATAGATTCGAAAACTTTATAGAGAACGGAAGTCAAAGGACTGGGACGGTTGTTGGAGGGTTGAGAGAGGTCCCCCTTCTTCGGCATAGGCTGAATGAGTGCACGTTTCTAGCAAGAAGTGAAGGTTGAAGAAAGACAAAGACGAAATAGTTTACCAAAACAGGGTTCAAGCTCGGAAGCACAAGTTTTGAGAACCACAGGAAGAATACCTTTTTAGTATTAAGCTCAGAGAGAGCAGAAATGACATCTTTAAAAGAAATTCTAATTTTAGGCATAAATGAGTTGGAGGGGGTTGAAGGAGAAGGGATAGCTTAGGAATCGTTTAATCTTGAATTGGAGGAAAAAGTTTGAGTGAAGAGTTCAGCTTGAGAAGAAGGTAAAACAGCAGTTATGTCGTCTGAAGATACTAAAGGAGTGAAAGATTAAGAAGCAAAGTTAGAGATGGCATTTTTTGCAAAATGCCAGAAAGAACGTGAAGAAGAAGAGGAGCCAGAAAAAAATTATTGCTTTTTTACGAAGAAAGGAGTTTTTAGTGATACGAAGGATAGATTTTGCACGATTCCGGGATGAATGATGTTTCTGGAGTTTGAAGACGATGGTAATCCCTGAAGGCAACATTCCTGTAGCGTATATTTCAATTGGCTAAGGATAGATTTTGCACGATTCTTGGATGGAATATAAGATGAATGAGTTTTTGGAGTTTGAAGACGAAGGTAATCCCTGAAGGCAACATTCCTGTAGCTGATAACACGAGAACAAGCAGAGTTAAACCAAGGTTTGTTAGGTTTAGTAGAAGGGAATGAAAATGGAATGTACGCCTCTATTCCAGAGAGAATCACCTCGGTAATGCGTTCTGCACACTCTGAGGACCCCTCTAACGAAAGCAATAATCATTCCACTGGAAATCAAAGAAGTGCGACCGCAAGTCCGCTTGCACCGAAATGCCACAAACGTTTCTTTTCAATAAAAGATGGTCTTTCCTGAGGAAGACTTTAAGATATAGAAGAGGATACAGAGATAAGAAGGTGATCGGAGGAACCCAGAGGAGGAAAGAGTTTAACAGTATAAGGAGAAGGAATAGAAGTTAGGAAAAGGTCTAGAATGTTGAGTTTATCTCCAAGACTATCAGGGATACGAGTAGGGAGCTGCATCAACTGCTCAAGATCGTTTTGGATAGCGAAATGGATGGCACGTTCATCAGCTGTATCATGAGAACTAGAAGAAAGCCATTGACGGTGAAGAACATTGAAATCACCTAATATATGATTTCCGAGAAAGGAGAAGAAGAGAGAATATACTCTATATTGGAATTTAAATAGTCGAAGAATTTAGGATAGTTAGTAAAAATAGTAAATAAATAAACAAAACAAATTAATTTAATCGTACAATGGCAAGAGAGCCTGAGCCATAATATGGAAAATTCGGAAGACTCCAAATTAGAGACACGTTGCGCACGTATGCACAACAACCGCTTTTAGCTGAGAATTGAAACAGTAGGAGGAAACAGAATAGGGTTTGCTATAAGAATGCTCAAACATCTGAGTTTCGGTCAAGAACAAGAGGTGAGGTCTAGAAGAAGACAGGTGATGTTCAAAAAGTGGAAATTACAGTTTAGACCGAGAATGTTGCAGAAATTAAAGAAAAAAATAGACTGTGCATCAGGACAAGCCGGCTGCAGAGTACCAACCCCATCACCGTAGGCCACCAACTCCCAAGTGGTGACCGGGGAAGGGGTTGATGAGGGGCTATTATTGGAAGCTTCCCCCCCTCCCCATTTTCTCCGAGGCTACTGTTGTTGAAGCAATCAGTATTAACTTGCTTTTTCAAAAAGGGTGTGTGTCTGTAATAGTGTTTTATGTGTGGGAAGGAGAGCCTACTCCATGTAGAAGAAAGTGGAGATGAGGGCGAAAGGGAGCCAACCATTGGGCACAGGGATGAGATGGGAAGTACACTTAATATCCCATATACCCAATGATGGCAATCTTATCGCCTCGGGAAAGCAGCTTCCCTCTCCAGTATATTATATATATATATATATATATATATATATATATATATATATATATATATATATATATATATATATATATATATATATATATATATATATATATATATATATATATATATAATTAATATTAGAGCAAATGAGCAAGGAAACATTGACCTGTCAAAAGATGGATCCATGGGTGGCTCATTCAGGGGTGTTTTCCAGATGGGACCAATTGGCGCTCTAAGACCAGGTCCAGAAACTTTTAAATACTATAGATACATCAACCTAAATGTTCCTGTTCCCATGACTGTAGGTATTAATTTTGAAATTATCAGTCTGATAGGAATCTCAACGTTTTTAAATACAAATTTGCGTTTTTCTTTCTACGATTTTCAGGTCAAATTTACTGTATTAAAAGGTCATTTGGAAGAAAAAGAGGCCTACAAACCTGATGAATCTTTAATTTTGGATTCTGCAGTACACGAAAGAATATATTTAGCAGAAGGAACAAAGCGAATTGTTGTTAGAGAAGGAAGGATCAGAGGAACTTTGTTTATTCCTGCAGGTAGGGGTCTTGATCGCCGATGGAATGAATAGGTTCATTCCATCTTCAACGAAATCTATTTCTCCTCAAAACCCATAATTCGATGATACTTGCTCTCGTGCCATTCATGAAAGAGATCGTGCTTACCGTGCGTGGAGAACTCTAATTCTTCTATCTTTATTGCTAATCTTCATTCAGCTCGGAATCGTTGTAAGGATATTTATTCTTAGGGCCAAGCGTTCATGTACTCCTTCTCCTCTGGTGTCCCATGTCATTCCCTGTGAATTCACATGAACAGGTCTATGGTATTCTAAGAACTATGAACGTCAGGAAGGCCAGCGTCTCTGATGGCATTCTTCCCAGAGTTCTGAGGGAGTAGCGTGCGATTGAGCTGGCTCCTGTCCTTGTTTAAATCTGCTGTACTTTCTATGTCTTAATACTAATACTTTTTCTCAATTCTGGAAAGTTCAGCCGATCCAGACGAAGGGAAGCCGCTCTGATTCCTTTAACTATCTTCCTATAGCTCTCCCTTGTGTTCTGTCTAAAATCTTTGAAATTCTCCTTAACTCTCATTTCCTGGATCATATAGAGTCTCACTCCCTTCTTTCAGATCATCAGTACAGCTTTCGACGTTCGAGGTCTACTGGTGACATACTTTCCTATCTTACTGATTTATGGTCTTATGCTCTTAGGGATTATGGGGAGTCTTGTGTGGTGGCGCTTGACATTTCCAAGGCTTTTGACTGGGTGTCGCATGCGTCACTACTATCCAACTTCTCTTCCTTTGGGTTTAATCCTTCTTTTTGCTTACTTATGTCTAGTTAGAGATAAAACAGAACTCTGAAGAATACCACAATTGACAGAAAATGCGATCAAGAGGTCGCTCCATTGACAAGTGCGAAATGGAACGATCTGACAAAAAACTAGACATAAGTAAGCAAAAAGAAGGATTAAACCCAAAGGAAATGGAGCGACCTCTTCGTATTTTCTGTCAATTGTGGTATTCTTCAGAGTTCTGTTTTATCTCTAACTTTATTCTTACTTTTCATTAACGATCTTCTCAGCTCCACTTCTAACTCTGTTCATTCTTGTGCCGATGACTCAACTCTCCATAGTTCCACTCATTTCAAGTCTTCTCTCTCTTTCACTTCTAGAGTTGCTTCTTGTCTTCAGCTTTCTGATTTTATTATTGCCGATGTGGATATTTCTCGGTGAGGTCGCCTCACCTTGTGAAATTCAACTCTTTAAAAGCTCAACTTCTTCACATCTCCCTCTCAGTAACTTCTCCCAACTTCCTATCTCCTTCGAAGGCTCTCCCGTCTCACCTGTAAACAACATGAACATTTTTGGTCTAAACATAAAAAAAACTACCTTGGAACCTCATATTACAATGGTTACTATGGCTGCTTCAAAGAATCTGTGGGTACTGTTCAGATTGAAGGAATTTTTTTCTTTCTAACAGTTGCTCCAATTATAAAAGGGTCTTATCCGCCTTTGTATGAAGTATTATTCTCACATTGGGGGAGGGGGATCCAGTTCCGACCCTTATTTGGATAGGGTGAGTCTAAGGCTAAAAGATTTATAAACTATCCTCTACTTTCGAACTCTCTTGACCCTCTTTCTCTGCGACGTGACATTGGCGAACTATTTCTTTTTCTATAGGTACTACAACGGCAGTTATTCGAGGGAATGAACCTCTCGCATTCCACCACCATTGCGTCGCCCTCGTAGCACAAGAGGAGCTTTCGCCTGAATTTTTTTGTGAATATAGTGAACCCCAGGCTTGTCAGTTGCGTTGCCTTCTTCTTTCCAGACAATTTTGTTCCGTGGAACTCTTTTTCATCATCTGATTTTTCTGCTGCATTTAATCTTCCTCTCTTTTAGGCCTCCGTCTGCTCTCACTTGAGAGATTTGCGTTAAGCTGGGATAGTGTGCCTTTTCTTTTATTTAATATTTCTGCCCCCTCCTAGAAAAGGAGTCAGCCCGTGAGAGGTGATAAACTGTAAAATAAAAATGGTGTGTTAATTCTAACACTGATATTTTAAACTTTGTAAATTTATTTATTGCATATTTTTTCTAGCTAAGAAAAATGCATTTATTTTATTATTTTATAATGTTTATTGCTGAGCTTGATTGTAGAATTCTCTCCTAATATATATAATATATATATATATATATATATATATATATATATATATATATATATATATATATATATATATATATATATATATATATATATATATATATATATATATATATATATATATATATATATATATATAAAAAATAATTAAATAAATTTTTGTAAAAAAAAAAAAAAAAAAAAAAAAACACACACAAAAAAAAAAAAAATAAAAAAATAAAAATATATATATATATATATATTTTTTTTTACTGTAGGAGATGGACCCTTTCCTGGGGTAGTGGATATATTTGGAGGTTCTGGCAGTCTCTTTGAGTTCAGAGCTGCTCAGTTTGCTGCGAGAGGTATCGCTGCTCTGGCTCTTGCCTTCTATGACTATGATGATATCCCTGTAGACATTCCTGAACTTAATATTGACTATTTTCATGAAGCTGTTAAGTACTTGTTAAAACATGAAAAGGTGAGGGTTTTACACAATCACACACACACACACACACACACACACACACACACACACACTATATATATATATATATATATATATATATATATATATATATATATATATATATATATATATATATATATATATATATATATATATATATATATATATATAACCTCGTAACTCGAAATTAATCCGTTCCGGAACTCAGTTAGAATTGCAAATTATTCGAATTACAAAGCAGATTTTCACACTGAAATACATGTTAAATCAATTAATCTGTTCCTGAACCTTCCAAAATCGCATTTTTTAAAATATTTTTTTTACATCGAAAGGCATCTGAATTCACTAGAATTTGTTGTAAATTTTAATATGATTAATTAATTATAATTAAGTACATGTATTATAAAAATAATATATAAACAGAGTTAAGCATAATGTAAAATACATGTATACCTATATATAAAGTTAAACATTTCGCTTTACCTTTTTTTACGAAATTTTTTTAACCGCTTGTCTTGCCAGTTTGAATTTCTGTTCGAATTACAAGGCAAAAAATATCGAAAATTTCAGTTCGAATTACAAGAAGTTCAAGTTAACGGGCGTTCGACTAACAAGGTTCCACTATATATATATATATATATATATATATATATATATATATATATATATATATATATATATATATATATATATATATATATATATATATATATATATATATATATATATATATCGTCACAAGTGGGCCATATGAAGATTGGTCCCTTCGCCTGAGTGCAAAAGGTTAGGACATTTCCAGATAAATTATCTTGTACATTAATTTCAAATAATGGAGCATTTATAGAAAAAAAAAGGAGTATACATGCTCTCCTGTGGTATTTACCAATGCTTATACTTTGGTGAGACCATTAAGTCATTACGAATTCGCTAAGATCAGCATAGGGCTGACATCGGAAGGTGTAATACTAGCAATGCGATCCAGATTTATATCTCCGATCAAGACCTAATAAACTATAATAATGCTGTTTATTTTTTAATCAAAATTAAAAAAAAAAAAAAAACTTTAATAGATTAATAGAACCGTTCTTTATCAAAACTGCACAAAACTTTAATAATTCATCTGGATTTTTAGAAATAGATAATTACTTAGTCAGATTTTTGGAACTCATTTTCAAGCAACATTTTCATTCCATGAATGGTGGCCAAATTGGAGAACTGTTGGTTGGACTGATGTTGGAGGCTTTGTCTGTTGGTGCGTTGGGATGGTTTCTTTGTCACTTTTGCTTTTCATCTTACTCGGTAACAATCTGAAGAGGGAGACAGATGGTTTCTCCGAAACATAACAAGTGCTTTCTATTCTCCTACTTTATTATTACTTTTTTACTTCTATTGTTATGCTCATTTTAGTGTTTTCCTTTTTATTATTTTATTAAAAGTGGTTTTTAAAAAAAATTGACATAATTTTTTGAAATACGAGCAAATTATATATATATATATATATATATATATATATATATATATATATATATATATATATATATATATATATATATATATATATATATATATATATATATATATATATATATATATATATATATATACAGGTAAAGAAACCAAACGTGGCAGTTATAGGCTTAAGCAAAGGTTGTGACTTGGCTTTCTCCTTGGCTACATTCATCCCGGAAGTGAAGGCGGCCATTTGCATAAATGGTTTATCAGTGAACATCTTAAAACCAATGAGAGTAAAAGATAAAATCATCATGGCAGCTCAGACAGATGTTTCTAAAATAAAGGTAAAATTTTATAAATATTCTACTTATATATTAAAAAAGTTGTCTTTAAGAAAGTTTAATGCCGTAATGTATTAAACGTTTTTATCATGAAAGTGCCGTTAACCAAAAATTTGAAAAAAATGTTCCTTAGCATGTATTTTTATCAGATATATTGCATATTATATATATATATATATATATATATATATATATATATATATATATATATATATATATATATATATATATATATATATATATATATATATATATATATATATATATATATATATATTCTGTCTAATCTGAGTCTCTTGTTTCCTCTATCTACCGCGTCATAGTTCTTCTTCAGCTACTCCAAATCAGATCCCTCTATCTCATTTCTAAATTTCATCCTTGCTATTCCCATTGGTCTTCCTTCTTCAGGTCTCCACCAACACTTCCTTTCACAAACCCTTCTTAAGTAGTCTACCCGTTATAGTTATTCCATCAACCTAATTTGAGCTTTTTCTATTTTGTTAATCGCTGGACATATCGCCATACTTTCTTACTCGTTCATTTCAATCCCTTTCTTTTCTTTCCTTTTTTTGCATTTTCTTTCTTACTCGTTTATTTTAACCATTTCTTTTCTTTTTGCATTTTCTTATTTATTCGTTCATTTGAATCCCTTTCTTTCCTTTCCTTTTTTGCATTTTCTTTTTTACTCGTTCATTTCAATCCCTTTCTTTTCTTTCCTTTATTTTCATTTTCTTTTTTTTTTTACTAGTTCATTTCAATCCCTATCTTTTCTTTCTTTTTTTGTATTTTCTTTTTTTCTCGTTCATTTCATTCCATTTCTTTTCTTTCCTTTTTAGCATTTTCTTTTTTACTCATTCATTTCAATCCCTTCCTTTTTTTTGCATTTTCTTTTTTACTCGTTTATTTTAATCAATTTCTTTTCCTTCCTTTTCTGAATTTTCTTTTTTACTCGATCATTTCAATCCCTTTCTTTTCCTTCCTTTTTTTGCATTTTCTTTAGTGGCCTCATTAGGCTGCCTGTTTTCTGCTTCTAGTTTTGGTTTATGCAGTTCAACATTCTGATTCATGCAGTATGGTACCTATAAGAGTCCTATCCACTTTTCTAAGTTATATATATATATATATATATATATATATATATATATATATATATATATATATATATATATATATATATATATATATATATATATATATATATATATATATCTTGTTTTTTAGTATTAATTATATTCATTTTACAAAAAGGAAATCGAACCAGACGTACTTTCCTTCGAAAATGCTATGGTAGATCCCACTTCTTGCCCCGAATGCCAAATACCCATTGAAACAGCTGATGCCCATTTTCTTATGATTTCTTGCTTGGACGACAAAATGTTAAAAGCAGATGTGGAACATGAAAGGGTTGCCTCCATTTTGAAAAAACACGGGAAAGGATAATTACGAAGTAGGTTACTATCCATATATATATATATATATATATATATATATATATATATATATATATATATATATATATATATATATATATATATATATATATATATATATATATATATATTAAAATTGTGTTCCATTTATAAAAAGGTTACAGATGGAACGAAAAAAATATAACTTTAAATTTCAATAGTAAATCAACTTTAAATAATTTAATTAAATAATAATAATAATAAAATAATAATAATAATAATAATAATAATAATAATAATAATAATAATAATAATAATAATAATAATAATAATAATAAAATAATTTAAATACTTTCTTTCGAACTTTTTTAAAATCATTTTCCTATGTAGTCAAAGTATAATAATATGACATGATAAGATAATATATATATATATATATATATATATATATATATATATATATATATATATATATATATATATATATATATATATATATATATATATATATATATATATATTTTATTTATCAAAATCAACAGTATTTTCTGTTTCTAAATTATAAAAATTAAGAAACTAACGATAACCAAAATAACTACATTAAATTGTATTTCCAAACACAAAAGGATATCGAAAAAAAAGTGCCTGAGCAGCATTCTGAACGACCACATAAAACCTATAGAAAATAACAAGATTAAAATCAAACTTTAACACAAATCAAAATAACTATCTTCTTCCTTCAATGTAAGAGATGATCCAGACGACAAGCATCATGTTGTATACCATTTTAACTTCCCTGGGTCTGACTGTACGTCAACATATATTGGTTATACGACAAATAAATTGTCGGATAGAGCATATCAACACCGTTCCGAACCTAGCAAGATATTTGCCAATTTTCGCACAACTATACAACTATACTTAATATCTCAAAACATTTTATAACATTATATACGTCGTACGAAGTCCAAAAATTGAAAATAGCAGAGGCATTCTACATTAAGAACCCTAGACGTGATATTAATATAAAATTTAATGAATTATCGATGACTTTTAACATTAATTGAATTATTTATTTATAAATACATTCCTTAAACTAAATAACACTCATTCTTAATTGAAAAAAACTTCCTCTGAAGATGTCTCAAGTACAGAGACGAAACGCGTCAGGAAATCACTTTAATTAAACATACTTT
>SEYY01018774.1:30000-32500 GCA_009176605.1 Armadillidium nasatum | reverse complement strand
CATAGTAAAAGTATTACTTAATAATTTAGATCAATGTTATAAATTTAGGACATCTTGAATCCATATTATTGCCGCAATAAAAAGTAAAATAACAAAGGTTTATTGTAATAATCACAAATATTTTTATGTCTTTATTTATATTCTTGATAAAAGTTTTGCAGGAAAAACTATAATATTTGTTCAAAAAATTACTTAATTAAAGATATGTTAACTTGTATGTTTAAAATAGGCAACTTTCTTGGACGAACTTCATTAGCAAATATTCGTTGAAGTTTGAATTTAAACTCAAATGCAAAAGGGCTTATCCCCTTTTGTATATGAATCTCCCTATCTATCTGGCCTACTGTATTTACGTTAGTATATATATTTTTATAGTGATACAGTTGCATTTCGATATACAAAAGACCTACCCTGAATGTGTCCTAATGGCTGCTGAAGGTATACGAACCTAGAAACTTGATAATGGGGAAATCAACTGTACGACAAGAACACACACAACACACACACACATATATATATATATATATATATATATATATATATATATATATATATATATATATATATATATATATATATATATATATATATATATATATATATATATATATATATATATATATATATTATATATATATATATGCAAAAAAAATTTCTTTTTTTTCTTTTTCTTTTATTTTTAAACTAATTTTCATTTAAAATGTAGAAATTTTGGTTCTAATTTTTTTTCATTCCAATTTTTAGTTTACAAGAAAGGAGTATTGGGGGAATCCCACAGAGTTTGTGGAGGGTGAGAGGGGGGAACTGTATCGAAAGAGGAGGAGGGTATTGGCAAGGAGGGTATTTTTTTTTTTTTTTTTTTTTTTTTTTTTTTTTTAAAAAATTTTTTTTTAAAAATTGAAAAAAAAAAAAAAATTAAATTTTGGAGAAATAGATACAAAACAAAAAAAAAAAAAAAAAAAAAAAAAATCGTGCCCAAAAAAACTCTTTACAACGAATTGGCGAGCATGACTAACGCTTCTTTTTTGCATACAACATAATATATATATATATATATATATATATATATATATATATATATATATATATATATATATATATATATATATATATATATATATATATATATATATATATATATATATATATATATATATATATATATATATATATATATATATATATATATATATATATATATATATATATATATATATATATATATATATATATATATATATATATATATATATATATATATATATATATATATATATATATATATATATATATATATATATATATATATATATATATATATATATATATTTCATCTACTTTATCTATTTTTTCATATATTTTATACATTTAATTATCTGTAACAGGAAAACATGCTTATGTTTATCACTGCAAAAATTGTCCTAACGAATCGTTGGGACAAATAGGAAAGATGTCACAACAAATTTTTTTTAGTTATTGTCTTATTAGGAAATAAATCGGTGAAGCGACTTTCTTATGCTTAACATGTCTTTTCTCTATTGAAAATTTTATTGTGACATTTTTGTCACTTGTCCCAACGATTCGTTAGAACAATTTTTGCAGTGTATTATAAAAACACTCCTTCAGGTATTTTAGTCTCCTAGCGGTATCTTAACTGATTACCACTACAATGTGCACAAATATACACACAACACTAAATTAATCAATAACGAATTTTATGATCAAGTTTTTTTACGCTAAATAAAGCTACTCATTTTGAAGAGTTTAGGGTCCTCAAAAAGAGGTTGTCAAAATTGAGATTCAAAGTTTTCAGTTTGATAAGTTTTGAAGTATCAAAATGAGAATCCATAAAAACTGCTTATTTTGATTATACAGTGAAAGATGGTTTTAATTTTGAGTCTTGTTATTATAAGAATTTTCTTAGATTTTCTCAAAAAGATTAGCAAAAATCTTAAAAATTTAAGACGGTTATAATGCTGATGCTTCTTATTAATTATTTTTCGATAATAATAATAATAATAATAATAATAATGATAATAATAATAATGATAATAATAATAATAACAATAATAATAATAATAATAATAATAATAATAATAATAATAATAATAATAATAATAATAATAATAATAATAATTATAATAGGAAAACTAACATTGCCATGATGATTATTATTATTATTATTATTATTATTATTATTATTATTATTATTATTATTATTATTATTATTATTATTATTATTATTATTATTATTATTTAATTTAATTTAAGTTGCACTAATATTAAAATAAACAAATCTTTATTTAAATACATTCAAATATGTTAAAATTAAATACATAAATAATTTATAATTATTATTTTTATTTACGTTTTTGAACATAAATAAAAAAAAAATTCAAAATTCGATGAGTCATCATGTTTTTTGTTTTGTTTTTTTGTTTTTGTTTTTAATTAAATTCACTTTGTTTTATGCTTAGTAAAATGGGTACGTAACCTATTT
>SEYY01018774.1:22500-27500 GCA_009176605.1 Armadillidium nasatum | reverse complement strand
CAACGTACCAAATTCCTCGTTGCACAGTACGTACACGTTCACGATGGCATTACGTACGTGTGTACTATTTTCCTTCGAAGGACTTTAATTCCGGAGAAAAAGTTTCTCTATGTTAGCTTTTCTACAAGGCTCTTCAGTTTGAGAACAACTTTTAGAAAAATCTTGTGCTATATATATATATATATATATATATATATATATATATATATATATATATATATATATATATATATATATATATATATATATATATATATATATATATATATATATATATATATATATATATATATATATATATCAAAACACTAAACATTTAAAATATTTAATAGAGAGAGCTAACGTTTCAGCTTCACGCTAGAGTGTCTTCGCAGTCTTGAGAAGGGTCCCTAATGTGGGGCCGAAACGTCAACTATATTGTTTACGAGAGATTTTTAATTCATATCTATCGACAGTTACTGTATCTGAAATTAAATATTTGTATTTTCTAATACATTTAAAAATAAATATAGGAAAAACCATTACAATGGTGGGTGTCGACATATGCAATGTATTTTATTAAAAAAAAAAAGATTAACTAATAATGTAATTATTATCTGTTTTTCTAAACAAAATTAGTGATAAAAGAGTTTGTTTAAAATTTTTGAGAATTTGTTTAACGTTTTTGAGAAGAACTTAATAGGTGGCAGCAATGTTTTTGAATCTATTTTGTCTAATTAATTCAAAAAATTCAAATTCTTTTTCAAGTTGCATTAAAGAAAGAAGGTTTTATTAAGGTTATTTAAAGTATTTAAAGTATTTAATCTGAAATCATGTGAACATACTTTTCTTAATCTGTTAAATTTAAAATTCATTATCAGTTTGGTACAGTTATTAAATTTTCTTTTCTAGTCTTCCATGATTTTGCATCATGCATTGTAAGCTGCAGGTCCTTGATAAAAATTTTTTACCTATGCATGATATTGTATCAATCATTGCAGAACCATGTCAATATTATTTTTGAATTAATTTTTGTGGGTTTGGGGTGGGGGGGGGAGGGGAAAACCTAAGGACAAACTAGACTAGTAAAAAAATGTAAATTCTTTTCCAAAGGTTCTATTATTTTATTATCATAAAAATATTTGATTTAAATTGGCATATTTACCTATGGCTACGTCATTAGAGGCATAATGTCTCTGTGGATATTAGACAAAGCAAGGTTATTCGGTTATAGGTTATATATCTGATATAATTTTCTCATAGCTATATTTTAACTATATTTTTAACTATATTTCATCAGTCAATGTGACGGTGGACAAAGAAGTTTGGATCATCAAAACTTTACTCTAGCAATTTTTCTCAAAGCACTGGGAGGTAGTGTTACAGTACCTCACTGCACCACCAGTCATTTTTTACACCGGACTGCGCCTCATCACGCCAAAATGAACTCACCGATGCGTCCACCAATACTACTTTACTTATATGCAGAGAAGCGCTTCACTTTCACAATTTTGAAGAGAATGCAAGATAAGGTCCCATATCTTTCCATTACAATCTTCAATTCTTCTTCGCCCCATTTTTTAGTTCGGTTTGTTTTGTCCTTCTCAAATAGTAGGAGTGTAACAGTCAGAAATCCAAACTTCTTTCAACAGGATCTTCGATAATGAAGTGAGAACTACTTCGAAAAAAATTATCCTTCTCAGTTTATTGTCGAACTGTAAAGGATCAGTTTCTCCAAAAGTTTACTCTGTTCATTCTCGAACTGAGAAGGAACTAAGACAGACTTTGGAGGAATAGACATTTGCCAACGAAAGAGAAATCCATAATGTAAATGAAGAATAAAAGCTCTAGAGCTCCGCACACCTAGCAGCGTACCTCATATCAAATTTAAACATAAAACTCATAAAAAAAAAAATCCTAACCTTTAAAATCGATCAATTGAGTTGAATACATGGAAATAAAGGACTGACCTGCAGTGGCATGGGTAGTTACACGCCAAACTTTATTATATTAAATTAAAAATTAAAAATTCTTTCACTTGCCGAATGAGATTGTAAGTTACAATTCTAAGCTATCGTTGTTCAAACTGATTAAATTTTTTTTTAGCATTTTAGGAAAGTGACCTATAGAACTATAAGCCCCCCCCTACCTCGATGAGAGAGCTAGAGCACCCACTCACCACCTCCACCTACACAAACACACACAAATACCCACACTCACACAAACACCCACACTCACACACACACACACATACACATTAAATGGAGATAACATACAATAACAAGGAACAAAAGATATATATATATATATATATATATATAATATATATATATATATATATATATATATATATATATATATATATATATATATATATATATATATATATATATATATATATATATATATATATATATATATATATATATATATATATATATATATATATATATATATATATATGAGTTAGTGTGTGCGTATTTGCATGTCTGTTTTTATGATTTATATGTGTGCAAATATGAACGCACTTAAACATGATGTGCACTCGTGTGGATCGGCACAGCGCTCACAATGTGAGGGTGGGTAGCAATCTTGGTTCCGGTCAAAACCCTCCCAAATTCATTCTCTCTCTCTCTCTCTCTCTCTCTCTCTCTCTCTCTCTCTCTCTCTCTCTCTCTCTCTCTCTCTCTCTCTCTCTCTCTCTCATACACACACACATCCGCACACCCTCACACAGACATATACAGTGCCTAAAAATTCCCCACTCTGCCATTAAACATATATATATATATATATATATATATATATATATATATATATATATATATATATATATATATATATATATATATATATATATATATATATATATATATATATATATATATATATATATATATATATATATATATATATATATATATATATATATATATATATATATATATATATATATATATATATATATATATATATATATATATATATATATATATATATATATATATATTATATTTTATTTATTTATATTATATATTATTTATTTTATATAATATATATATATATATATATATATATATATATATATATATATATATATATATATATATATATATATATATATATATATATATATATATATATATATATATATATATATATATATATATATATATATATATATATATATATATATATATATATATATATATAATATTATGTTTTCCCCTGTTTGTTCTGGCCAGTCTTATGATTGTATTTCTTTGACTTGCCAAGGAATGATAACTTCAAAATGCATTCCAAAAAAATTGTCCTAACGAATCGTTGGGACAAATATCAAAAATGTCACAACAAATTTTTTCAGTTTACTTTCTTATTTGAAAATAAATCGATGAAGCGACTTTCTTATGTTTAGCTTGTCTTTTCTCTATTGAAAATTTTATTGTAACATTTTTGCCAGTTGTCCCAACGATTCGTTAGGACAATTCCGAGGGTGCAGAAAGTAGAAAAGAATATTATTATTTACTCCTTCAACGACAACTCATAATCTATGGTCTTAGTCTGTTATTCGTCACAGGGATGTTACCTTCAGGAATTACATTGGCCTTCAGTATTCATAAACCCATATTACTTATCCTTATTTCGAAATAGTGAAGGAATTATTCTTCTCCATTTTCTGTAGTACATAAATTAGTCTTTTCAGGTTTCTTTTCTTATAATAATTTTTGACATGTTATTAAATATTTTGACTCAGCCTTTTTCTTCTTTTTGTTTTTCCTTTTTTTCTTCTTCTTCTTTTTGTTTTTTCTTTTCTTCTTATTCTTCTTCTTTTACTTTTTTTCTTTTCTTCTTCTTCTTTTTCTTTTTTTCTTTTCTTTTTCATCTTATTTTTCTTTTTTTATTTCTTCTTCTTTTTCTTTTTCTCTTCTTCTTCTTTTTCTTTTTTTCTTTACTTCTTCTTCTTCTTTCTTTTTTTTTCTTTTCTTCTTCTTCTTCTTCTTTTCTTTTTTTTCTTCTTCTTCTTTTTCTTTTTTCTTTTCTTCTTCTTCTTTTCTTTCTTCTTCTTCTTCTTTTTCTTTTTTCTTTTCTTCTTCTTCTTTTTTTTTTTTCTTTTCTTTTTTCTTTTCTTCTTTTTCTTCTTTTTTTCATTTCTTCTTCTTTCTTTTTTCTTTTCTTCTTTTTTTTCTTGTTTTCTTTTTCTTCTTTTTTTTCTTTTTTTTTTTTTCTTTTCTTTTTCTTTCTTCTTCTTTTTCTTTTTTTCTTTTCTTCTTTTTTCTTTTTTTTCTTTCTTCTTTTTTCTTCTTCTTCTTCTTTTCCTCTTCTTCTTCTTTTTCTTTTTTCATTTCTTCTTCTTTTTCTTTTTTCTTCTTTTTCTTCTTTTCTTTTTCTTTTTCTTTTTCTTTTCTTCTTCTTCTTATTTATTATTATTATTATTATTATTATTATTATTATTATTATTATTATTATTATTATTATTATTATTATTATTATTATTATTATTATTATTATTATTATTATTATTATTATTATTATTATTATTATTATTATTATTATTATTATTATTGAGCTAAGAAGTTATTTTGCTAAATATTTCCGAAAAATTAATTCAAAAATTAAACGAAAAGGATACAAAATTTCTGTGATTTTGATCAAAAACATTTTTTCAAAAAGTTAACCTAGCCTTGCATTTTAACTTAACCTAACCTAGCATTTTAACTTAACCTAACCTAGCATTTCAACTTAACCTAACCTAGCATTTTAACTTAACCTAACCTAGCATTTTAACTTAACCTAACCTAGCATTTTAACTTAACATAACCTAGCATTTTAATGCTTTTTATTGATACATTAACTGAAATTTTTTTTTAAAATAAGAAAATTTTTTATAGAATTTTTATATATGAAAACTACTCAGAAAACTCTTAAGAAGGGTTCATAACAATTTTGAAATTCATTTTATATAATTATTTATTTTTTATATAAATATTTAACTATTATATAATTATTTCATTATAATTATT
>SEYY01018774.1:12500-17500 GCA_009176605.1 Armadillidium nasatum | reverse complement strand
TATATATATATATATATATATATATATATATATATATATATATATATATATATATGGGAAGAGTCTAGAGGCTAAAATTGAAACCACGAAAATTGCGGGAATTAAATTCCATATTCCAATGAGAATTAAAGGCCGACATGTCCCAATATACTGCGCTTCAGAGTGTGAAAGTCGAACAGAAGAGGGATGGTTCCAGACTTTATTAGTAGAACCCATATTAGATTGAGCATAGCTGTTAACTATGGGGTTAGATAGCTAGAAAGAGACAAGATGAGACAGTGTGTACAGAGGTGTCACAAGAGTTCGCCTCAATGGAGATGGTATGCGACTGGAGAGTTCAGAAGAGCAGTGTCCTTTGTAATGGAGTTCGCATAACCAGACTACTGCAACGAAAAAAAATTGAAATTAGAGAGAGGTAACAATGAAAGCAAGAAAGCAGATAAAGCGAAAAGCCCTAGACTCTACCATGCTTTCAAAGAAAGCTGCATAAGAGGAGTCACTCTGGATATACATTCTATACAGGAACTTATTGCATACATATACAAAGGAAGCAAGTGGTGAGGTGTGAAGAAATTTTAAAGGCACCTCAGAACGCCAAATGTTTTTTGATGAGGGGATAATGTGATCCTTCCAAGAAAGTTTACGAGAAAATGAAATACGAATAATATTCAGAACAGGAGATGTGTTTGTTTTCGAAGATAAAATTTTGTGCGAGATTATATCGAGTATATAGATGAAGGAATTGAGTTTTTGAGGGATTGAAGACGATCATGTTCTCTCTGAGCCATTAAGAAATATTAGAAAGATTTTGTGTTAGTACCTCTAAGGCTGACCTACGATGTCTGAATGATAATTGGTATATGTAAATGACACTTTGCCTTCCTCATCTTAAACAGTGGTGAGGTGCCAAAATTATACCAATCAGTTGTCCGCTTGTCGGTATAATTTACGGCTGGCTCGCTTTCCTGAATACATTTTAATCAATGTGAATACATTTTAATCAATGATAAGCGACTCAAGCTCACTATTGATCTTAAGCTATATATCGAGCTCACTATTGATCTTAAGCCATATATCCAGCTCACTACTGATCTTAAGCCATATTTCCAGCTCACTATTGATCTTAATTAAGTCATATATCCAGCTCACTATTGATCCTAAGCCATATATCCAGCTTACTACTGATCTTAAGGTATACATCCAGCTCACTACCTGATCTTAAGCCATACATTCAGCTCACTACTGATCTTAAGTCATATATACAGCTCACTACTGGTTTTTGACATATATCCAGCTCACTACTGATCTTAAGTAATATATCCAGCTCACTACTGATCTTAAGACATATACCCAGCTCACTACTGGTCTTAAGCCATATATCCAGCTCACTACTGATCTTAAGTCATATATACAGCTTACTGATCTTTTGCCATATATTCAGCTCACTATTGATCTTAAGCCATATATCAAGCTCACTACTGATCTTAAGACATATAATGCTTAATTCAATCTTTTTCTTCTTCTGTACAAAATAACTGGTTAATGGTAGAGCAAAAATGCTTCAAGCAGGCATCCAAAATGTCACTTTTTATATTACATGTTTCACCAAAACTACAAAGTTGTCGAACACGATATTTTTAGTGCATGGTTTGCAATTCTCATTGCAAACTTCTGTCAAATTTGTAACCTTTATTCAGATTTCCTCTCTGTTGAGCATCAACTCTCTTAGAGTGTAACTGTAACTCACCTTCTGTTTCTAAACGGAGATTAAAGATCAAGAATCTTATACAGGAAACTATATTTTGTTTTCTTTCACTATAACAAAACTCAACTTTTACTCTAAATATAGTTGTTCTGTTTTGACTGTAGCCATACTACAGGATGTGCCACTCGCTCTCGACTCCAGATGTGCGCTTATAAATAGTAAAATAGTGGTCATAAGTTGATAAAATTTGCTACGAGCAAACCTTGGTGTTTGAGATTCGTTTTGACATCACAAGTGTTGGAAGTGATCGTCATTCGCGTCAAGGCATGCCTGCAAACGCTTTTAAATGCTTGCCGAAAGTTGTCTTTCGGTTGAATGAGTTTGTTGAGATATATTTTCCCCTTCAGATGCCCCATAGGAAGAAATCCGGCTGTAAGGTCAGACGACCTTGGTGACCAAATTCCATTTAAAATGACCCTGATCTTCAAAGAAGAAGGAGTCGATTTAGTACATGCTGAAGTGTGGCTCCATTGCAGGGCTTCCTCATCATCCAAATAATTTATGAACTCACTGAAGATGTTCATATGATCAGTCTTTGATATCTGTAGGAACATATCTGGGCAGAGAACGAAGTGGGACACTCTGTATTTGTTTAAAGTAATTCTTAATTATTATTTTCCGAATTATTTACCCCAAGACTTCAGTTCTCTTTCTAATTTACAAAATCAGTTCATCGGTGCTATTTATTTATCTCATAAATTTACTGACTAGCCAAAAATTTTAGATCATCTAAATTCGCTCTAATTTATCAAGCCTTTTATCCAATTCTGTAGATGAATGGGAACATCTGATGAGGAAAAAGAACAAAAAATCGTCTGCTTCCACTAAGCACATAATATTTTTTGGGGGGGAGGGGGGAAACTTTTAGTTTGAAACTAGCCTAAGTATTTTTTTATTTTTATTTTTTTTTATTTTTTATTTTTTGGTGTCAGTACAGAAAGTGTTTATGAAGTTCTGCTGACCCATCAACTTTGCCACCCTACGGCAATATATATATATATATATATATATATATATATATATATATATATATATATATATATATATATATATATATATATATATATATATATATATATATATATATATATATATATATATATATATATATATATATATATATATATATATATATATCGTATGTGTGTATGAATGTACGTATAAATATGTAACAATACATACTTTATTATACATTAATTACAGTTAACAACCCGTGACGTCACAGTGAATATATGTCTACCAAATTTACGGTAAGAAAAATAAGGCTTGGGTGGAGTTGTTCAAAAAGACAGAGCGATGCCATTTTTATTCAACTAATAAATCATATATGGAGAGAAGAGAATAGTTCCTACTACTACTACTACTACTACTACTATTAATAATAATAATAATAATAATAATAATAATAATAATAATAATAATAATAATAATAATAATAATAAAAATAATAATAATAATAATAAATTTGTTTCAGTAAATATGAAGAGAAGAACATGGTTCCTTTATTACTACTATTAATACTAATAATAATAATAATAATAATAATAATAATAATAATAATAATAATAATAATAATAATAATAATAATAATTGTAATAATAATACTATCTCAGTAAATATAGATAAAAGAGCATATTTCTTACTGCTACTACTACTACTACTACTACTACTACTAATAATAATAATAATAATAATAATAATAATAATAATAATAATAATAATAATAATAATAATAATAATATAATAATAATTAATAATAATAATAATAATAATAATAATAATAATAATAATAATAATAATAATAATAATAATAATAGTAATTATTTTAATAGCGTCGATTAAGTGTTTTCTAAAATGAAGTTAATATTTGTGTCGAAAATTATGTTAAAAAAATAATGACAGTGTTTTATGTGTTTGTAATTATGTCATTTAATTCATTTACTCTCATTAATAGTAATAAATTGGTAAACTAATAACTAATAAATTTATTAAACTCCTAAACTAATAATTAATAAAGTTGTTAAAATCATAAACTAATAAAGCTGTTAAACTCGTAATATTAATCACTAATAAAGTTAGTAAACTCGTAAATTAATTACTAATAAAGTTGTTAAACTCGTAAACTAATAAAGTTGTTAAACACGTAAACTAATAATTAATAAAATTGTTAAACTCGTAAACTATTAAGTTGTTAAACTCGTAAACTAATTACTAATAAAGTTGCTAAACTTGTAAACTAATTACTGATAAAGTTGTTAAACTCGCAAACTAATTTTAATAAAGTTGTTAAACTCTTAAACTAATTACTAATAAAGTTGTTAAACTCTTAAACTAAGAACTAATAAAGTTGTTAAACTCGTAAACTAATTACTAATAAAGTTGTTAAACTCTTAAACTAAGAACTAATAAAGTTGTTAAACTCGTAAACTAATTACTAATAAAGTTGTTAAACTCTTAAACTAAGTACTAATAAAATTGTTAAAACTCGTAAACTAATAAAGTTGTTAAACTCGTAAACTAATAACTAGCAAAGTTGTTAAACCCGTAAGCTAATAAAGTTGTTAAACTCCTAGACCAATAACTAATAAAGTAGTTAAACTCGTAAACAAATAAAGTTGTAAATTAAACTCGAATATTTTTAATGTTATTTATAGTCAATAAATAATGAGTTTAAATGGTGAAGATGATATAGTGAATAGGGACCAACCGGGGCTGGAATTTTGCAGGGGCAGGGGCCGGGACCGGGGCAGGGGCAGGGGCAGGGGCAGGGACCGGGGTTGCCTAAAATTTGTAAAGAGGTTAAAAGCACTGAAATTTTTTGGTAAAGAAAATTAGATTTAATTATAATTAAGGAGTAGAATAGTCAACATTCACTTAAATTAATGATTATATGCATTTTTCAGAAAATTACAGATTTTGTATAATAAAAGTTTAAAAAAACTACAAAAATTTTAAAAAAAAATAAATTATTTATGATTCACAATAAAGATTCAACAGGTTTACCTAGGTACGAGACCCTAAGTTAAAGTTTGAAAAAATATAAGATATAACATTATCAATATAACCTGTATTTATACATATCATTGTTATTTTATAGCTATGTATCAAACTTGTATCATTTAGCTACATTATTTCAAAATTCTTTTTTCAAATGTATCAAACTTGTATCATTTAGCTACATTATTTCAAAATTCTTATTTCAAATGTATCAAACTTGTATCATTTAGCTACATTA
>SEYY01018774.1:0-7500 GCA_009176605.1 Armadillidium nasatum | reverse complement strand
CCTAAGAAAAGTATGGAAGAAAGGAAAAATTTCGAAAGAAATGAAGATAAGAATGTTTGAATGTATGTGTTCACCTTCTGTATTGTATGTGTGTGAAGCAAAAACGATAAGTGCTCGGTCGAGAAAAGTTTCAATGTCTTTGAGATGAAAGATTTGAGAGCGATATATAAATTGAGAAGGATTGATAGGATTAGAAATGAAAGAATAAAGGAGATGTGTAAATGGAAGAAGGGTGTAATTGATAGAGAGGAGGAGGATGTGCTAAAATGGTTTGGACATATGTGAAGAATGAAAGAGAACAGAATGGTTGGCAAAGGTACGTAGATCCGATGTAGATAGGGGAAGGGTAAGGGGAGGAAAAGGCCGAAGTGGAGATGGATGGATGAAGTGAGAGTGATTTTGATGGAAGGAATTTGAGTTTAGACGAGGGTAGAAGATTTGTGGATACAGAGATGGAGGGAGGTGGTGAAAGCATTGAAAGGTAAGAATAGTTATGTTTGTAAGGGAATTGTGGTGGGCACCACCTCACGAAAGTGGGAAAGGTGATAGTGAAATATATATATATATATATATATATATATATATATATATATATATATATATATATATATATATATATATTATATATATATATATATATATATATATATATATATATATATATATATATATATATATATATATATATTTAACATCCGCATCCGCATCCGCATCCGCATCCTCATCAAAATTAACATCCGCATCCGCATCCGCATCCTCATCAAAATTAACATCCGCATCCACATTCGCATCCAAACTTTTCGAAAATTCAACATCCGCATCCGCATCCGCATCCGCACTTCTCCAAACTTCAACATCCGCATCCGCATCCGCATCCGCAAATTGGAAAATATGACATCCGATCCATCACTAATATATATATATATATATATATATATATATATATATATATATATATATATATATATATATATATATATATATATATATATATATATATATATATATATATATATATATATATATATATATATATATATATATATATATATATATATATATATATATATATTATATATATATATATATATATATATATATATATATATATATATATATATATATATATATATATATATATATATATATATATATATATATATATATATATATATATATATATATATATATATATATATATATATATATATATATATATATATATAATATATATATATATATAGTTAGTGTGTAATCAGTCTACTACTCAAATACCGTAAGAAATCATATTAAAACAGATGAAACACAAAATCAGTCATATAAAACCACTCCTAACATTAAGTATTAAAATAGGCCTATTATTCCTTATTATATTAATGTCAGCGTTATAAATATAACGATATGGAGATATATTATATTTTAGGATAATCATGTCGATATTTTTTTCCATATCATCGATAATCATGTCGATATTTTTTTCCATATCATTGATGTTATATAGTAGTATGGTGCAGTTATCGGGAGTTGCCTAGTTTTTTGGGTGTTTCTTATGGAACCTTCAATATAGGGTGTTATTGGACGTGACATAGGAGGGTGGGAGAAGGTTCTGACGATATTTGATAATTTTTAAGTAATCGATGTATTCTTTTGAAAAGAAGAGTTTTTAGAATATTCGATATTTATTTTTTAGCTTTCGATATTTACTCCTGAGTTATTATTTAATCGATATTTAAATGTTTAAATCAGTGTTTACCTTTAGTAATTGATATTTTCTTTTGGAAACATATATAATTGGCTAAGTAAATGATATTTGCTTTTTTAGTACTTGATATTAGTTTTGGAATAATCGATATTTATTTCTAAAATTCCTATATTTAATTTTAAGAATTCGTCTAATCGATATTTACTTTTTAAAATAGTCATTTACTTTTGAGTAATCGATATTTGATCTTCAAAATAGATAATTACTTATGAACAAACCATATTTATTTTTGAATAATTGATATTTACTTTTGCACAATAGATAGTTACTTTTAAGTCATAGATAATTATTTCAGCGTTTTTTATATTTAATTTACAAAAACGATATTTATTTCTGGGCAATAGATATTTTCGCCTTCGTTTAATGTTTACTGTTCAGTAATCTATATTTGCTTTTGAATAATTAATCCATATTTAATTTTCAGTAATCGATATTTACTTTTGAATAATTAATCCACATTTACTTCTCAGGAACCGATATTTACTTTTCGGTAATCCATTTTTAATTTTGAATTATTAATCTATATTTACTTTTCAGTAATCGATATTTACGTTTGAATAATTAATCCATATTTACTTTTCAGTAATTGATATTTAATTTTAAAGTTAATTGAAATTTACTTTTCAGTAATCGATATTTACTTTTGAATAATTAATCCACATTTACTTTTCAGTAATCGATATTTGTTTTTGAATAATTAATCCATATTAACTTTCCAGTAATCGATATTTTCTTTTGAATAATTAATCCATATTTGCATTTCAGTAATCCATATTTAATTTTCAATAATTAATCCATATTTACTTTTCAGAAATCGATATTTACTTTTGAATTTTTAATCTATATTCCCTTTTTAGTAATCGATATTTACTTTTGAATAATTAATCCATATTTACTTTTCAGTAATCGATTTTTAATTTTTAACAATTAATCCATATTTACTTTTCAGTAATCGATATTTACTTTTGAATAATTAATCATATTTACTTTTTATTAATCCATATTTACTTCTCAGTAATTGATTTTTAATTTTTAATAGTTAATCGATATATACTTTTCAGTAATCGATATTTACTTTTGAATAATTACTCCATATATACTTTCCAGTAATCGGTATTTGCTACTAGTTATTCGATATTCACATTTCAAAATCGAAATCTACCTATAAATATTCAATGTTCACGTTTTAGAACTGATATTAATTTCTGTGGGGCCGATATTTATTTTTTAAATAATCGATATTTACAATATTTTCTTTTGAAAACCTATATTTATTTTTAAGAGTTCGATTTGTCCTTTTGAGTGATCGATATTTAATTCTGATTAATCAATATTTGTTTCTGAACAATCAAGATTAACTTTTGAAAATAATATTTACCTTTGAATGATCGATATTTATATTTGAGGAATCGATATACACTTTAAAGTAACCGATATTTACTTCTGAGCATTTGATATTTACTCTTTACTCCTCTGTGAATATCAATATTTTCTTCTGAGTTTTTAATATTTACTTTTCAATATTCAATGTTTATTTTTGAGTAATCGATATTTTTTATTTCTGAGAAATCGATATTTGCTTTTGAAAACCAATATTTATTTCTGAGGGATCAATATAATCTTTGAATAGTCGATATTTAATTCTGAGTAATCGATATTTACTTTTCAAAAATCAAAATTAAATTTTAACCGATATTTCTGAGCATTAGATATCTACCCTTCAGAATCGATATTTACTTCTTAGTGATCGATATTTGCTTTTGAGTAATTGACATTTAGTTATGAGTAATCAACGTTTCTTTTTGAGTAATTGGTGTTGAAGCCTGAGTATTCGATATTTACTTTTCATAATCGATATTTACTCCTAAAAGCAATCGATATTTACTTATGAGGATCCAAATAAACTTCTGCACCTTGATATTTACCTTTGATTAATCGATATTTATCATTACATCCTCACACACTAACACAAACCTCATACACACAACACACACACACACACACACACACACACACACACACACACACACACACACACACAACATTTGTTCACTGATGTCTCAAATAAAATATTGATTCAACTTCTATTGTTTCTGTTTGACGTCCGAAATGAAAAATATGAAGAGTATATATATATATATATATATATATATATATATATATATATATATATATATATATATATATATATATATATATATATATATATATATATATATATATATATATATATATATATATATATATATAATCATTTCAATTTCAATTTAAATATTTCTTCACCTTTCATATTCTTTACTCTATCATTATAATTATTGTTATTGCTATTACCATTGTACTTTATACTATATTATAATTATCACTATTACTATTATCATTTTATTTTATACTATTATTATAATTATCACTATTACTATTATCATTGCATTTTATTCGTAGATTGCCTCTATATTTAATTCACGAGCGTTTATATTGTTAATTAAAATACAAGAAAAATTACTAGTACACTGCATTGCTATTTGACCTCTATAAATGATATGTTTAATCCTTCTAAAGCAAACCGGAATTTAAAAGGAATAGTTTGATAGGTCTTTCCTCCCATTTCACGGTACGATGGTTTCCATTTTTCGTCTCTATTTTATTTTATATATTCTTCTAACTTGTTGTGTTGTTCATATATGAACTTGTAGTGTTTTTCATATATGAACTTGTAGTGTTTTTCATATATGAACTTGTAGTGTTGTTCATATATGAACTTGTAGTGTTGCTCATATATGAACTTGTAGTGTTGCTCATATATGAACTTGTTGTGTTATTCACAAATGAACTTGTAGTGTTGTTTATATATGAACTTGTTGTGTTGTTCATATATGAGCTTTGTTGTGTTGTTCATAAAAAATCTTGTAGTGTTCTTCATATATGTTTAGTGAAGGGTTACTTCGGTAGAATTAAAAATTTATTATGTAGTTGTCCTTTGACTATCAACAGAGAGTTCTACTGAAATCTTGTCATTCACATAGGTCAGCTATTGCTAATAGATTTTCTTTTCCCAATTGAGTCTTCCTGCATTCGGATTGTTTTATATGTATTGTTATTCAGTATAAGATACATGTTAAAAATGTTTATTCTCAGTTTAATTGTATCCATATATTTTCATTTTTTAAAATGAAATGTTCACATTTCACGGGCATTGTCCTATTCGGGGAGAGAGATACTTTCCTAAGTAGAATATACCTAGGATCCGCAAGTGGGATCGAACCGGGGCCCTCAAGCACGTGAGTCAATCATTCTACCGTTTGCGCAACGGAAGACATTGCAGACAGTATTCTTATAATTTCTTCTCCAAAAATATATGCAGACTTTATTATCTTTGATGATTAATTAAAGTTTAAATTAGGTCTGTTATTTTAAATTTCTTTTTAAAAATAATATCGTAAGTTTTTGGAGCACGAACCAAACTATCTTTCATGTTCTTCTCTCACTCAAGTCTGTGGTCTCTGTACGCTTGTATTTTACAGATAGTCCAAAAGTAATCTAACTCGAAATAAGGCATTAGTGTTATTTTTACTAAACATCGTTCCTTTCACAACTTATCTTTCTTCAGAATTGGTGAATTTTTTGGATTCTCATTCTATATCTTTTTGTAACAGATAGATTCCTTCTCATAACTTTTAAAAAGATTGAGATTCCGATGAAAGTTGTGAGATTTTTTCTTTACAGGACACTGTTTTCATTCACCATGCAGGAGGATTAATTTAGTTTATACTTATCTTCATATAAAATCCTGTCCATCGAATCTTGAAGCTTAGAGACTGAAATATGTCCCTTCTTAATGTATTCGTTACCACTTGATTCTGGCCGCTCATTATCTTTTCCAAAGTACTACAATAGCGCGTGTTCGAAGGAGTACGATACTCTTATCTCGCTACCCTTACAACTCCCTACATAGTTGTTGCAATTTGAGTAATGAGTGGAAACCCTAGATCAGTTGTCTGTAATGCTCAATTCTTTACAACCTGTTCTAATATGTGTAGCTTTATTTCCATTTCTGTCGTTCCAAAAGAATACAATTCCTCTCACCTAAGGCAAGAGTATATATAATATATATTATATTATATATGTATATATATATATATATATATATATATATATATATATATATATATAATATATATATATAATATTTATTTATATTATATTATTATATATATATATATATATATATAATATATATATATATATATATATATATATATAATATATATAATATATATGGGTCTCGGTCTTTCCTTGTCAAGTGACCTAAGAGTCTCTGTTCGACCCTTTTCAATATTGAAGAAATATTCTCAAGATGCATACATATGGGACCTAAATGGAGGCCTGCAAGGTTTCAGCTTTATAAGTATTTTGGTTGGGACTCCAGGGATGCTTTTGTAAATGTTACTTTTTTTGTTGCCTTGGCAAAACTCAATAAATCTTCAAATTTGTCACATTGTTCATAGCAAAATATAACTACAGTGATATATTTGGTTCTCTATTTCAACATTTTTTTTTTTTGCGTAGATTGACAAAGTTTCACAATCAAAACTCGTAAAGCAATATATTTTCCCCAATTTGGTATCAAAGTAGTTCAAAAATTTAATTGCCATCAATTTCCCTCATATTTTAGGAGGCTGTAACTACTGAACGAATGGTTTTGAGAGACTGATACTTCTTCAGGTTGAAGCTTAATAGGAACGAACGTTCACGACTGTACATCAAAAAAAGCAATACAAAAGTCATCTTACCATCTCAAATACTTCCTGAGTTTTTCCTTCCTTAAAGTCCACCCAAAAATTAGATATACAATTTTGACCAATTTTCAGAAGCCCATATCTCAAAAAAGACATTTTCAATTAGATTTCCATTAACATGATTGAAAAGAACACGTCTTATTTAATTTTTAAAAAATAGGTTCCATTTTAGTGTATTTTCATTTAAGAGTTAAAAAATAAGGTTCAAAGCCGTTTGTTTAGCAGTTACAGCCTACAAAAATATAAGGAAAATTGATCATAATAAAATTTTTGAGTAACTAAATTGTAAAAAAATATATTGCATTATAAGTTTTCATTGTGCAGCTATGCTATTCTACACAAAAAATTTAACAACAAGAACAAGTTTTATCATTATAGTTGTGTTATAAACAACAAAGTGGCAAGCTTGTAGTTTTGTTCGTGTTTGCCTAGGCAGTAAATATGTAGCATTTACAAAAGTAGCCATGGAGCCCCAACCACGTTTTCTTGAGGGGGGGGGGGTTAATGTTCAGAAGCGTCCCTGATTATTTGGTCAGATAAATATGGTCACCTTATAGTAACCTTACATTTTAAGAAATATAGATTGATACGCGAAAGTCGTAAGGACCAAGAAATGGTGCATAATTACTTTACTTTCAACATAACAACTAAAGGATTGCAACTTCCAAAACATAATTATTTATAGGAGTATAACTCCTCTAGAAGAAGTTAGATAAACTGTTGAAGGTGAAGTGTGAGGGTTGAGGGGTGAGAGGTGGAGATTGGAAAAATAGTTTGGTTTAAAAAAGTTAAGGATAGAATGTTTTTATAAAGGGTGTAATGGTGTTTTAATGAACCTTATATGTGAAATTTTAAAATCACTTTTAAAAGTATTAAAAATATCGAGAGGGTAGAATAGGGAACGTATGATCCTTAAAATACCCCATTCCTACGTCCCTAATATAT
>SEYY01018773.1:50000-51437 GCA_009176605.1 Armadillidium nasatum | reverse complement strand
TTTGAGTGAATAATTTCACGTGTGTAAATTTTTGGATTTAAATGTTAAATTAACTTAAATCTTAAATTACGGGGATCAATACTAGAGTGAAAAGATATGACAATATCCGTTTTGCATTTCTTTTAGAGAGAGAGAGAGAGAGAGAGAGAGAGAGAGAGAGAGAGAGAGAGAGAGAGAGAGAGAGAGAGAGAGAGAGAGAGAGAGAGAGAGAGAGAGAGAGAGAGAGAGAGAGAGAGAGAGACAGACAGACAGACAGACAGACAGACAGACAGACAGACAGACAAAGTTACAGACAGACAGAGAGAGAGAGAGAGCTTAAGAAATGTAACCTTACATTGCATTACTACGGTTATTTAATTAAAATTCCCACCATAAATATCGCGTAAATAATAATTACTTAAAATTATTAATCGATCTTCCCCACCAAAAATACAATTTGAAATTGAAAATTCCTCTTCCGACAGAGGAACGCAAAAAGCAATAAACAAAAAGTACCTTTTCTATTAATCTGATTTCAAATGTATTAATAGTCTCTCTCAAAATTTGATTTTACATGTAATTCATTCACGAGAGATTTTAGCTATTATTTTTGGTCAATGGAAGGTCTCTTAAGCCTCTTTCAAAAGGATTTCAATTTTTAAGTACATTATTGTTGCCAATCTTGCAAGTTTTCAGCGTGTCCCATCAAAAAGACTTGCACAAATTTTGATATATATATATATATATATATATATATAATATATATATATATATATATATATATATATATATATATATATATATATATATATATATATATATATATATATATATAGTATATATATATATATATATATATATATATAATATATATATATATATATATATATATAATATATATATATATATATATATATATATTATATAATATAATATATATATATATTCCAAAAATAGTCCCTCATCTATCCCCTTTCCCGATCAACACTTAAGAGTTGGGGTTGGTAGCTTCCGGTGAAATAGTTGGTGTTACCAAGATTTTACAACCAGCTTGCCCTGGTGCACAGACTATTTTTTCATTGATTTCTGCAACATTCGTTGTTAACAATTCAATTTCCACTTTGTTCAAGACCATCACTCACTTCTTCTAGACCTTATTCTCAACATAAGCTCAGATGCTTGAGCTTTCCGATAGCAACCTTTTCAGTTTCTTCTTCTGTCTCTATCTACAATTTTCATCTAAAAGTGGTTGTTGTGCATACGAAGCGAGGATATTGTTTGCTCTCGTATCTCTAATTTTCACCTTATGGCTTATACTCTCTTCCTATTCTATGACAAAATTAAAATGATCTGTTTATTTATCTCCTAAATATCCTTTACAATGTTTGGTTCATCTTTAAGGCAGTCATGCATACGAGTTGGGAGCTTCACCATGTGGCTATTTTGGATAGAAACACT
>SEYY01018773.1:42500-45000 GCA_009176605.1 Armadillidium nasatum | reverse complement strand
ATTTGGAGTGAGTAGAAGAATGTAGAGTTGAGTCATCAGCATAAGAGTGAACAGAGTTAGAAGTGCAGTGGAGAAGATCGTTAATGAAAAGTAAGATTAAAGTTGGAGATAAAACGGAACCCTGAGGAACACCACAGTTGACAGAAAAGGAGGAAGAGGTCGCTCCATCAACAAGAGCCGAAATGGGACGATCTGAGAGAAAACTAGATAAGAGTAAGCAAAAGGAAGGAAGAAACCCAAAGGAAGGGAGCCTGGAGAGTAGTGACACATGCCATCCCGGTCAAAAGCCTTAGATATGTCAAGCGCCACCACACAAGACTCCCCGAAGTCCCTAAGGGCAGAAGACCATGGATCAGTAAGATAGGAAAGTATGTCACCAGTTAACCTCGAGCGTCGAAAGCTATACTGGTGATCAGAGAGAAGAGAATGAGACTACAAATGATTCAAGAAATGAGAGTTGAGGAGAGTTTCAAAAATTTTACATAGAACACAAGTGAGAGCTATTGGTCGATAGTTAGAAGGGTCAGAGCGGATACCTTTCTTCGGGATGGCTGAACAAATGCACGCTTCCAGCATTGAGGAAAAGTATTAGCATTTAGGCATAGAGAGTAGAGCTGAACGTGGACAGGCGCTAACTCGGAAGCACACTCCCTCAGAACACGAGGGGGAATGCCATCCGAGACACTGGCCTTCCTGACGTTCATAGATTTCAGGATCCCATGCATCCGATCATGTGTAATTACAGGTAGAGGCATGGGACACCTGAGAGGGGAAAGAGTAGGAGGAGGGATGCCAGAATCGAGCAGGGTAAAATTAGATGAAAAAATGAGGCCAAAGAGATTAGCCTTTTCAGAGGGAGTATTAGCTACAGAACCATCAGAGCAAATAAGATGAGAAAAGCCAGATTTACAGAAGCTATTAGAGATATTTTTGACAGGAGGCCATAAATTTTTATCAGTAGGAGAGCCATGGAGGTTAGCGCACTTCCTTTTTATGAATGTATTGTTGGTCCGTCGAAGAACATCCCTGCAACGATTCCGAATTGAATGAAAATTAGCAAGAGTGATAGTAGAAGGAGAGTTTTTCCATTCACGATAAGCATTGTCTCTCTCCCGAAGGGCAAGAGAACAATTACCATCGAACTAAGGATTTTGAGGAGAAAAAGATTTAGTTGAAGATGGAATGAATCTGCCCATCCCGTCAAGGATTACGGCCCCTACCTTTTCAGCAGAGACAGAAGTGTCCCCAGAGACACAGCAAGATTCACTTCAATGATAGTTAGCAAAGAAGCAGCGCATTGCCCCCCCCCCAATTAGCCGGATTAAAGTGACAGAAAGTACGCTTAGGGTATGGGGGAGCTGTTGGAGAGAAAGCATTATAACTAAAAGCTATAAGATAATGGTCAGAGTTACCAATTGGAGGGAAAATTGTGTATTTATAACTAGAAGGAAAAGTGGTGAAGCATAAATCAAGTGTATTCAAGAATTGGTTAGGACGATCTGGAATGTGTGTGGGTTCACTAATCAATTGCTCCAGGTCGTCAAGAATGCTGAATAATTTGGCCTCCCTCCCACCTGTATCAGTATGAGAGGAGCCCAACCAGTCAGTGTGGTGTACGTTGAAATCCCCGAAATAGAGGACTCAGCATTTGGATGAGAAGAAGTGACAGTCTCGTGAGAAGTAGTAAGATATTGAAAAAAACTGGAAAATCTGTTCCATTAGTGGAGCAGTAGCAGAAACACAAGATAATAGTAGTAGTAGGAAGACAGATTTTTAGCTATATAACATCGAAATTAGGAGATTTTAGATTTACGAGACGTGTCACAGGAGTTAATGTTAACATAGGCACAGGCTCCACCATTTAGACGGAAATTGTGAAAAAAGTTGTAGTTAGAGACATTAAGATTGCTAGAGAAAGAATTCCTGTCCATCTGGGTCTCAAACAGAAGCAAAATATTAAGACGAGGGGAAGTGAGATGTTGTTCTACAGATGCGAAATTAGATCGAAGGCCACGAACGTTAGCAAAGGTAATAGGATATGTATCCTGAAGGAAAAATTTGCAAACACAATTTTTGAAAATCAATTTATTTTTTACCTCAGAATATGCGACATTGTGGAATTTCTTTCACCTTTTATATCATTATTATTTCAAAAACTTTTCCTTACATTTAACTTCTCTTTTTATTGAGTTATTAATCACAGTTACTTTGCCTTCATGAATTATTTTTGTCTTTAAACTGCAAAAAAATATAAATATATTTTCACCTTGAAGATAAAAACTCCACCCCCCCCAGTTCAAAATGCAGTAATCTTTTTAATTGCTCTTTCTTGAGCTCTTTTTCAACATTTTACGTATAATGTCAGATGTAACTCTACAATTTACTGTATCCTCTTCTTTCTTCCAATGGGAAGCTACTGTTTGACCTTTGATGAAATGAAGTTGATCTCTAGTCTTAATATTTTCATCAAATTCCAATCTAGACCATTTTTTTTTTGTTA
>SEYY01018773.1:32500-35000 GCA_009176605.1 Armadillidium nasatum | reverse complement strand
ACTAAAACATGTCGATTATTTTCAACTACTCATTTCTTTTCACAGTATTTTATTTGCACTTAGAAGTATATTTAGATAGGCTGTAAATGAATATAATTGGTTATTTCCTCAATATTTAAGCACTCTTTCCTTGTAGGATAGTGACAATAGTAGTGTTGCCTTATAAATATTATTTTTTATATTGATTATATTATTTACAAGATTTAAATGTATTATTTCAATGTTTAAATTTTGATTAAGTATAAATCTCATTTAAAATAATTATTATAATAAAATCAATAATCATTTTTCATCTTGAATATGTTTTATATTAGTAAAAAAGCAATTTTAAATTTACATATAGAATATGATTTATATGCTGAAAATAATAAATATGAATAATAAATATGAAAGCCTATATATATATATATATATATATATATATATATATATATATATATATATATATATATATATATATATATATATATATATATATATATATATATATATATATATATATATATATATATATATATATATATATATATATATATATATATATATATATATATATATATATATATATATATATATATATATATATATATATATATATATATATATATATATATATATATATATATATATATATATATATATATATATATATATATATATATATATATATAAATCATCATCATCATCATCATCATCATCATCACCGCCCAATAAGTTAGGCTGATGCCTGTCGGGTGCTACACCTCCAGGCTCCGTAGTCCATTATCACGCCGATGTTGTCAATTTTAGATTTTCACTCGTCCGAGGTGTAGCCTTGGTAACTCGAGCAGTTTCTTTTTTATATAGCCGGCTTGCTAGGCCTGTCGCTACAACCTCCAAATGCTGGAGGCACATGGGAAGAGAAAAGCAGCTGAGAGGTCTTCCCAACCCTATACAGCTTATTAAAGTCTAGTTGCAAGACTTAATGATTTCTGAAGTCATATTTTAATCACTTTGAAATATCAATATTCAAGTTCAAATTTGCATATATTTACTTTTGCTTGAATTAATTCTAAAAGAGTATATGTTATTTTGCGTTTGTTGCTTCACATGATTTTTTTTTTATTATTTAAATTAATTTTACTATTTATTTTAATGTTGAAAAAGTAATTTTATTTTAAAATTTTTACATTTATTATTCATAAATTTATTTTGGCTTGAATGTTGATCCTTTTCTCATAGTATTTTCTTCTCACTCATAACCTTCTTCTATAAATCCAGGTTTCTTCAGAGTGTTTATTTTGTACTCTTTAGATCACCTTGTTCCTTCTCTTTCTTGATGTTTCCCTTCTAAAATTCTTTCTGTTTCTTCGCTTTTTAACACATCTTACTACTCCGATATATATATATATATATATATATATATATATATATAGATATATATATATATATATATATATATATATATATATATATATATATATATATATATATATATATATATATATATATATATATATATATATATATATATATATATATATATATATATATATATATATATATATATATATATATATATATATATATATATATATATATATATATATATATATATATATATATATATATATATATATATATATATATATATATATATATATATATATATATATATATATATACGAATGTTATGTTGTATACTGGTTATTTTGTACGGAGTAGAAAACTGGTCTGTTCTGAAAAAGAAAAAAGATAGCGCTTGACAATACGATTTCAAAAATGAAAAAGTGGAAAGTGTACTATTGAAGTTTCATTAATACGAATGGATTTAATTTAGGGTTAAATTTAAAGTTTATTAAGAGACATGAAGCAACAAGAAGTGAGAAAGATCTTTTCCTATAGTTGAAAGAATGTTGCATATGAAGCTTCAGAACGTCGCTCAGAGAGGCAAAAATTATTTTTTCAGAAAATATATTTTGATTAAAGCTTATACTTTGGTTTGTAAATAATATATATATATATATATAATATATATATATATATATATATATATATATATATATTATATATATATATATATATATATATATATATATATATATATATATATATATGTATATATTATCCTTGGAAGATGTTAAGGTATCATTATTTTTTAACTTAGTTCATTTTAAGAATTTAGAGAGTTAAAATTCGAATTGATCTACTTTACATATTGAGGCTTGAAAAAAATTGGAAAGGAAAAAAATGGGAAGAAATGCTCTAAGAGAAATGGATATCAAAATAATGGGAAAATAGGGCCAAATGCAAGACTCTAACTAGATCAAAAAATTTCCCATCTTTTTAATGTTTTGAAAGAATTCCTTTATGTCTCTTATATATACGCAAAAAGAAAATGTACATAAAAAGGTATCCGTATTCATAGTATGTATAGGCATATACCGCATGTATATATTTGTATACCAGTATTTCTATCGTTTCCAAGCCACTGAGTATGAAATTTCTACCAGTTTATGAC
>SEYY01018773.1:15000-22500 GCA_009176605.1 Armadillidium nasatum | reverse complement strand
AATAATAATAATAATAATAATAATAATAATAATAATAATAATAATAATAATAATAATAATAATAATAATAATAATAATAATAATAATAATAATAATAATAATGATTTTAATAATAATAACAATTTTTGTCAAATACTTCTCACAAATCTTCTGTACGTTACACTTGGATTTTAAATTATTTTTCCAATAAGGTAATAATTATCACGTCGCACGAAAAACCCTAATGAGAAATCGATACTACAAAAAAAAAAAAATTATAATAATAAAAAAATAAAAAAATAAAAAAAAAATAAAAAATAAAAAAAATTCATTTCCAATGTTTTTATCTGAGGTTCTAATATTCAGAAATAAAACTTCAGACAATTTCATTTTATATATTCAAATATTTTTCTGTTTTGTTCTTTTTCAATTATTTCACATTTCGATCGGTCTAGTCTGCAAACTCACGTTCCTTTTTATTATGTTTTTGAATTCCGCACAATTCTTCTTTCGTTTCAGTATTTTATATTTTAATTAAAAAAACATTCAATTTTTCATACTTTCTTCCCTTTTTACATGTGTTTCCATTGCAACTTCGACACATATTTTGTTATTTTTCTCTATCTGTGCTTTCTATTCTTGAATTTTGTTCTCTCTTAGTGTTCCTTACTCCTTTTTCCTCCCTTTTCAATTATTTCTACATTTCTTTCCTTTTCTCTAACTTTTAAAACACTTTTATTTTACGCTTTTCCTTTTCTAATACCTATTTGATAGTAAGATAAAGCAACGTTTTTTGCAACTGATGTAATAAAAAATTTTATTTTAAAAACTTCAGAAACACAAGTTATTTTGGACGTTGAACAAATTTCAATTACCTAAGAAATATATATATATATATATAATATATATATATATAATATATATATATATATATATATATATATATATATATATATATATATATATATATATATATATATATATATATATATATATATAAAAAATTTAATATGGCATCCGTATTCCCATCCGCAGAGCATCGTCATCCTTATCCGCACTTCGAAAATTCTACACCTGCATCCTCACTTGAGACTAAATTTATATATCCGCATCCACACTCATCAAAATTCGACAACAGCATCTGAAAATGAGAAAATATATATATATATATATATATATATATATATATATATATATATATATATATATATATATATATATATATATATATATATATATATATATATATATATATATATATATATATATATATATATATATATATATATATATATATATATATATATATATATTATATATATATATATATATATATATATATATATATATATATATATATATATATATATATATATATATATATATATATATATATATATATATATATATATCTATATCTATATCTATATCCTCTCCCAGGAAGGGTTTTCACCCTGTCAGTGGAACCAGCATCTTTCCCCATCTGCTTGAAGAAGTTCTCCCAGAGCCCTCCAAAAGATCAAGTTCTTCGACTTGCCGGTCCCTCATGCCGGTCCATGAGTCCTATCCAAACTCTCAGGTAGGGTTTTTTTCCCTTTCAGTAGGACCAGCATTTTTCTCAAACCAACCTCCAAACACTTCTCTCCCAGGGGTCTTCAAAAGATTGCGCTTCTCCGAGCAATGGTTCCCAATGCTGGTTCTGGAGTAGTTACAAGCCGTTGACAGAGAAATCACAAGGCCGGATGGCTAGTCCTGTCGTCCTTGCATTTAGTTCTCTTCCCATGATCCGATCCTGTCGTCGATATATATATATATATATATATATATATATATATATATATATATATATATATATATATATATATATATATATATATATATATATATATATATATATATATATATATATATATATATATATATATATATATATATATATATATATATATATATATATATATATATATATATATATATATATATATATATATATATATATATATATATATATATATATATATATATATATATATATATATATATATATATATATATATATATATATATATATATATATATATATATATATATATATATATATATATATATATATATATATATATATATATATATATATATATATATATATATATATATATATATATATATATATATATATATATATATATATATATATATATATATATATATATATATATATATATATATATATATATATATATATATATATATATATATATATATATATATATATATATATATATATATATATATATATATATATATATATATATATATATATATATATATATATATATATATATATATATATAAATACCTTAATTCATTTTGAGTTAATCTGCAGGTGACATGTAAGAGAGCTATGAAGATAATTTTTTTAAATGAAATCTTTTTTATTTCTCACTTGATTACCATAATGTATATTCAGAACTCTGATTACTTCGTCAAATAGTGAATATATATTTAATGTTCCATGCATCAGTAGTTTATTTGTTTCATATATATTTTTATCTTATTTTAAATTTTTTTTTTAACTGATGATGAATATAGTAAGACTCGAAAAATTCACATATATAAATAAAGTAAAAAGAAATAATCTCTGGGGAAAAAAAAATTTTTTTTTGTCTTTTCTTTATATATATATATATATATATATATATATATATATATATATATATATATATATATATATATATATATATATATATATATATATATATATATATATATATATATATATATATATATATATATTATATATTATATATATATTTATATATTTTATATTTTATATTTATATATATTATATATTATATATATTTATATATATATATATATATATATATATATATATATATATATATATATATATATATATATATATATATATATATATATATATATATATATATATATATATATATATATATATATATATATATATATATATATATATATATATATATATATATATATATATATATATATATATATATATATATATATATATATATATATATATATATATATATATATATATATATATATATATATATATATATATATATATATATATATATATATATATATACATATATATATATATATATATATATATATATATATATATATATATATATATATATATATATATATATATATATATATATATATATATATATATATATATATATATATATATATATATATATATATATATATATATATATATATATATATATATATATATATATATATATATATATATATATATATATATATATATATATATATATATATAGATATATATATATATATATATATATATATATATATATATATATATATATATATATATATATATATATATATATATATATATATATATATATATATATATATATATATATATATATATATATATATATATATATATATATATATATATATATATATATATATATATATATATATATATATATATATATATATATATATATATATATATATATATATATATTATATCGATAGAGAGAGAGGGGGGATGACTAATATTCTACTTATCTTGTGTGAAACGCTCTCCATATTACACAGATGCAAACATTTATAACGTAAACAAAAGAAAATGAGAAGAAATCTGAGTTATAAATATATAAAAATCAATGTATTTTTTTCCTCGAAAATAGAAATTTGAAAATTGTGAAAATGATATGACGTGATTTCGGAGCCTTTTTTCCATTCCAAATAATCTTAATAAATTCTTTAAGGAAAAAAAAAAAAAAATAAAGAACATTTTTCCTATTGGAAAACCTTCTACGACGTATTTTATTTCCAATCTTCCTTTTTTCTTTATCCTTATAAGCCCGTATTATATTACTATTGCAAAGTAAATGGCTAAACTTGGAGAAAGAATTTTCATCTCCCTCGGTAATCTGAGAGAAAATCGAGTATGCAGATATGAGAAGTTTTGCTTCCAGCGTCGATTTTTTTATATAAATTTTGCATTCGAGGTAATTAGAGTTCTCTTGTGGTGTCGCAGAGAAGGAAAAAATGCGCGAGTTTAGAAGCCGAGAATACGTTTAACAAACAGAGAGAAAATGGCAGAAGACTTTGCAATTTTGAATTATTAAAACACATTTTCTTATTAGTTTTGATGGATAAAAGGAAACCTGATAATAGTCACTCACTATTAAAACATGTACATACACACATGCGTGCTCGCACACACACACACACACACACACGCATATATATATATATATATATATATATATATATATATATATATATATATATATATATATATATATATATATATATATATATATATATATATATATATATATATATATATATATATATATATATATATATATATATATATATATATATATATATATATATATATATATATATATATATATATATATATATATATATATATATATATATATATATATATATATATATTGATTTGAAGAAGTAAAATTTTTGATGATGAAACATGCCTGGAAGTCTTCTCTTCTTCAGATCGCATTTAATATATCTAAGCACAAAATTAATGTTTAAAATTACAAACCAATTTCCAAAATCAAACAAAACGAGAAGAGAAGAAAATTGTTGCTGTTATTCATGGTAATTTTCTTTCCCTCCGTTTATGTTTGCTTAATAAATTCGAAGAAATAAGTTCTTAGGGTAAAAATCAAAGAAAAAACTCAGAACAGAATCTGCTTCAGACATATTTAAAAATGGCTATCAGTTATAACAAGATATTAAAATGAAGTAGAGGAAAATAAATAAAAAAAAGGTCAAAATGGAGCGTGGGAAGGGAACTTTAAATGAAAAGTGTCAGTAAATTTGATTGGATGAATAAGCTTTAAGAAATTTAGGGAAGAATATTTTTTTGTTTTAAAAGGATTGAGAATATTAATTAGAGTGTGCGATGAAATGAAGACGAATAATGATGGAAGAAAAGTAAGAAAGAGAATACTTAGAGTAAACTGGAAGTAAAAATAAAGTTAAAAAAAAGATCAAGAAAGATAAAATAAAGATAGAAGAGAATCAAATTTGAACTGTATAAAAAACTTTAAAAATATAATTAATTAAGCGAGGCAGTTCTTGAAAATTATTTAAAGACTAAAAATAATTTCTTTTAAATAAATTTCAGTATTATAATAAGTAAATTAGTAATAATAATCGTATTTCCCGAATCTTTAAAATATATGGAAAAATACTGCAATCTTAATGTAGAAAATTATATTTACAAAAATATATATATGTATATATATGTATATATATGTATATATATATATATATATATATATATATATATATATATATATATATATATATATATATATATATATATATATATATATATATATATATATATATATATATATATATATATATATATATATATATATATATATATATATATATATATATATATATATATATATATATATATATATATATATATATATATATATATATATATATATATATATATATATATATATATATATATATATATATATATATATATATATATATATATTATATATATATATATATATATATATATATATATATATATATATATATATATATATATATATATATATATATATATATTCTTTTTAGTGAAAATCGATAAAGCATTAATGAAATTTAACAGAGAAAGAATTTTAAAACTCAAATTTTCCTCATCAGTCATCCTATAGATCACGATAATAGGATTACTTTTCATGGTTGAACGTCGGTAGAAAATTATAATTTTTTAAAAATATTCTGTTGCTAATATAATACATTTAATTTCAAAGGAAAAAAATATGATTTCTCACCATCGCTTCGGCCTCTGTCTTTTAACTAAATATTTAAGCTTTAATTAAATTAAAATGTAATCAATTACACTTTATATATATATATATATATATATATATATATATATATATATATATATATATATATATATATATATATATATATATATATATATATATATATATATATATATATATATATATATATATATATATATATATATATATATATATATATATATATATATATATATATATATATATATATATATATATATATATATATATATATATATATATATATATATATATATATATATATATATATATATATATATATATATATATGTATGTATATACAAGAGAAAGTCAAAAAGTTCTCAGATAAAAGTAATAAAAATCATTACGCTTCACTGAAAGCTTTTTGACTATATATATATATATATATATATATATATATATATATATATATATATATATATATATATATATATATATATATATATATATATATATATATATATATATATATATATATATATATATATATATATATATACCGGGTATATAATTTTTGATCAAGAAGCAAATTTGATTAATATTCAGTTATATACATTTTATATGTTATCATTTTTCTTCTATCTATTTGTAAACTGCCGCAGAAAATGAGTCTGTTTGCAGTTGATACCACGTTAACCATAAGGTATTTTAAAAATTTGCCAGTAAAACAAAATTTTTAATTCAGTTATTTATTGATTTTTCATATGTTTTCAGAAAGACAAAAATACAAAAATTTTAATGAATTTTAAATTTTTTGTCTTTGTTTTTCCAAATCAATTTATTTTTCATTTATTTTTTAAAATTTTTGTCTTTCTGAAATTATTTTAAAAGCTTGAAAATTAAATAAAAATGTGTTAATTTTTTTTCTCTAAATTCATTTTAGTCTTCGTATTTTTTATTAAATTAATATCCATTTACGATTTATTTTCAATTAATTTAATTTCTATTTATTGCATTATTTAGCTTTAAATTATAATTTTAAATAATTTAGAGAAGAAAATTTTCAAATTTTTCATTTAATTTTGAAGATTTCAATAATGTTTCAGAAGACAAAAATTTGAATTTTGTCATTATTGACTTTCTTTTTGTTTTCAGAGAGACAAACATACGAATATTTTAATGAATATAAAATTCAATGTTTTTGCCCTTTTCTAATCGATTTATTTTCCCATTTAATTATTCAAATTTTTGTAATTATGTAATTTTTTTAAAGGCCTGAAAATTAAATGAAAATGTGCATTTTTCTTTCTCAAAATTAGATTAAATGTTCGTATTTTTAATTTAAATGATATCGATTTACGGTATGCTTGCAATCAATTTATTTCCCATTTATTTCATGATTTAATTTTAAACTATAATTTTAAATAAATTAGAGATGGAAAATTTCAAATTTTTCATTTATTTTTCAAGTTTTTTAAAAGCTTGGAAAAAAAAGGGAGGGGAAAAAAAATAATGCTCATTATTTGAGAGAAAAAAAATTTGAAGATATAAAGAAGAAATTTCTATTTTTAAAAAAGGTTTCTTTGTGCTTTAGAGTTTTCTTATGTGAAGTAAAAATTGATAAAAAAAAAGCTAAAAAAATATAAAAATAAAA